>JANIJG010019642.1:103486-123221 GCA_024611175.1 Megaceryle torquata
GGGGGCGGGGGGGAGGCGGCGGGGGGGAGGGGGGGGGGGGGGGGGGGGGGGGGGGGGAGGGGGGGGCCCGGGCGGGGGGGGGGGGGGGGGGGGGGTGTGGGGTCTGGGGGGGGGGGGGGGGGGGGGGGTGAAAGAGCTTCGGTGCGAGCTCGGTGGTTGTAACGGGAGGGAGGAGGAGAATGGCACTATCGTGTTCCTTTTTTAAAAATAAACAAACAATACAAAAGCACGGAGACACCCACCCCCAAACCCCATTCTCTCTCCTGCTTTTCGCTGGGTGGGCATGGCGGCTGCTTCTGGCTGCCCTGGGGGTCACAGCTGGGAGCCCTGGGGCTGAGCCTCCCGAACCAGCTGCGAGTTTGTCTTAGTTTACATGGGTAGGATCATCCTGCTTTACATTCGCTTGTCCGTGTAGTATTTGATTTTGAACTGATGGTTTTTGAACGTTTTTAACGCTAGTATTCATTGGGTTTCAGTTATGTTTTAATAAAAAAGCTCTTTTTATTAAAAAAAGCTCTGACTAAATCGGTAACATTGTGTAAGCTTTGTGGCAATGAAATTCAACTGTGGCAATGAGCTTCCTTTTCTTTCATCAGTGCTACATGAAAGGTGTAATCCAACGGCCTTTCCTTCACAATGTTTGCTTCCCTCTTTCTCGCTATTGATTTTTGTTGATGTTTAAAGGGATAGTGTCGGTATATAAATAGAAATTGCCTATAATGTTAACACTGGAATTAAAAGTTGCTGAATGCAGTATATCAGCCCTCAAGTTTTGCTACCAGTCTTCGTGTTTATAGATGGGACATCATCCTGAGTTAAAATAAATGGGTTTAAGAATGTCCTCATCTCTGATTTTTCTCTTGAAGAACTGTGTCGATAACAGGGTAAATTTGTTAGGATATATGTGAAGTTTGTTTTGTCTTTCTGTAAGCAAATGTTCTTTAAAATTTTGCCTGACATACAAATGGGGCTAATGACCAATCAAGGAATTTCAGGAACTGGATAAAATTGGTAATGAGCACGGTCAGTTGTAGATTAGCATCCATTCTGTAGATTTTTCTGTGTCCAGTTTTTTTGTTGCTTATACAGAATCATTTCAGTGACTTGAGTTAAAGCAATCTAATGCACAAATAGCTTATTCATCTAATATTCTAAAAATATTCTACGTTTTTATTTTTTAAAGAAAAACATCTTTTCTTGTTAGTCATTATTAAATATGAGAGTGGATGGGAGCTCACCAGACCACCAAAGTCCCTATGAGTGTGAACAGGCACGGTGTTTGGTATAAGGTATAGGGCAGCAGTTTTGTTAGAGGTGACACTCTTCCCTTATTCCAGGAAGCCTCTTAATGGAAGATCAAGCAGCCTGCACTGTTAGCCACAAAAAAACCCAGTCAGCAAAACGCACCTTTTTCAATGGATAAAGGCTGAATTCTAAACGTTGGGCAGCTGTGCAGGATTCTGCCTGCCTCTGGCAGGGCAGCATCAGAGAACCTGCCCATGGACCAAGCAGGGAGACAGGGCTGAGGAGAACAGGGTGCAGGCTGGGGAAAACTCTGCCATTTCAGCTGATACAGCTCTTCTGCTCAACAAAAACCCAACTGTCAGCCTGAGGCTGCTCTGCTGTAAGAGAACTATTTCCATTTGCAGTGACACTGTACACCAGACTTGTTTTGCTTTAGTTTAGAAGCTGTGGTGCCTGATACTAGTTTTATGTGCTCAAACATTTCTACCAGAGGGTCCATATACCTTTTAGAAGTGTGAATGCTAGCTTGAGTGCAAGAATGCCAAAGCTTCTGCATAGGTGATCAGTTGAAGAGACAACGCATTCCCTTACGCAAAACCATCAGTTTCTTAACACCTCTCTTCAAACCAAAGCAGAAATACAGTAGTGCTGTGGAGCCTACTAATAGACCCTAGACTATCACTGCAAAGTGGCTTTTCAGATTAAGCATCTGCTGTTATTTTATTCCCACACTGAAACAGGACTGCAGTAAGAGCCTGAGCCAGTTCTTATTAGCAGAAAGATTCCCACAATTCAGTGGGCTAAGGCACAAACCTTATGTGACTGTTTTGAAATAAAGCATAATAACATGGGCAAGAAACCAGTTTTGATTACAAGCCTGTAAAATAAAACAACAAATAAGCTTACATTAAAATTTCATGTAAAGAACAGATGAAAAACCACCAGCTCATTGTACGTTAAAGCATTTCATTCTAAGCATTGTAGTGTTTTACGTTAATTATATTTTGTCCATAGGGGCCAGGAGAGTGCTGGAATTGTGACAAGTGATGGAGAGTCATCCCAGGCATTCAAAGTGCACAAGGTAAAATGTAAATTAATGTTTTGTAGATGCCTAACTGACATGCATGGAAGTTTGTTTCAGATAGGAAACAGAATAATTAGGGGGAAAGTGACATACCTTGATGGACTGTTTTGGATTTGTCAGTCATAGTATCGAATTCTGTTATTTGAGGAATTTCTGTCTTAAGTGTGTATTTTAGACAAATATGCCAACATTGTCCTGTTGGATGTACCTACGCACACAGTTACAGACACACAGAAGAATCCAGGTCAGGCTGCTGATGTCACAAAAACTAGTTACTAGTTACCAAAGTCACCTTGCACCTAAGGTGCTAACTCTGGAGTACCAATGCAACTTGAGAAAATAAATAGAGTTACAGGCTATGCACAAGCAAATGGATGACTAATTCTTGCATTTGTGAGACTTGAGGAAGTGGCAGCTACTTTACTCATAGGTAAAAATAAACAGAACAAAAGATTGAATGGAGACCTGAGAAGGTCACACAGTCTTTCTTGAGCTGAGAGAATCTTAAGGGGTGTTAAAAGATATAAAATGGCCATAGCCTTGAAAGTATTATGCCAAGGAGAATGCCTGCATGCTCTGGGGATGTTTCTGCTCATTCTGTATTGCATAGTGATAGGAAAAAAAGTAACCATCAGCTTATTCTACCTTGGAATAGCAGAGAAAAAAAGAACAGCAAGAAGGAAGGAAATAAAGAAGAGCAGGAAATAAAACTACATTAGCAAAATAACAGTGGGGCAATTCTTGATGTGTGTTCTCTGACCACAGTCAGAAGGCAATTTGTCTTCATGTTCAGAGGTCTCTGAGGAAGACTAATGAAGTTCAAATGAGACCAAGAGTGAGAACTGCTTTGCTGCAGGAGCTTGTTTATCTATGCAGGACTGCTCAGTGCCTCACACAAAATCTTGTCTCATCAAACATAATTTTTGTCACTTCTGCAGGCATTTCCCCCCTCCTGTTACTTTCACCCTGATTCACACATACACGCACTTTTAAGTGCATCTTTTCTCAACTTTAGCACCATGTTATCTGTTCTTCATTCATGCGCCTGCTTGGCTTTCACCTTTCCTTAAGGTTTACAGGAATTCCACCTTCCTTTATAGTGGGCTGCTGTATATATCCTGAAGTAAAAAAAGCATTTCAGAATGAACTTCCAGCAAGTGATATCTGTAATCTGTAGTGTTTCCATGTTACTGAGCTGCAAGACTTAGCTCTCATGCTAAGAATTTAACTATCTCATCATATCAGCTTTGATATTTGAAGACTTGCAAGAGCATGTGATGGGTTTTTTTATCCATGAAATATGTTTCTCAGCTACAGCATTTTTAAATTCTGTAGTAACCAGAGTGTAATAAAGAGTCTGGAGTACAATTTGTATGACTTTTTTTAATCCTGGAAATGGTGCTAATGTAATAAATGTTTGGGTCTGTTACACTGATGGAAATATATTTAGGACTCGTAAACCAGTCCATAAAAATGTCAGCAGCTGAAATGCTACTCCCATTGACAACTCTTCCTAGCAGAGACAACAGGTACCTGCTTCTCACTGCATTCATTTACTACCCAGTGCTTCTGTGCAAACTCACTTTTGTCAACAGTTTAAAACATAATACATTTATTGGAGCATCTAAGGCATGAGTACATGTTCCCTTCTGATTGTTGCCAGCCTTTGACCACAGATTAATAGACCTTGACAAAGGCTATTAATCCTTTATTTTAAACTATTGCAGAAGGACTAGTCCAGATTTGTCTGTCAGAGCCTTTCGGCTATATCTGTATAACAAAATAGTGCTGTTGTAGCTCTGTTAGTTCAGGATGTTGAAAAACTTAAATCTCTTTTATAGACATATCACTTCCAGTAGGAGAAAGACCTTATTTGATTGTTTCACAATTTGATATGCAGAAAAATATATTAAAGTAGCTAGCTATTCATCAGACCACTATCAGATCATTATATGTACTGGCATGTACCAGGCTTTTTTAAAGACATAAGGTTGTCTTCATTGGGAACTTTTTATAGTGGTGTAATTCTCATTTGCCATCCCACACCAGTGCAGTCTAAATCAGAGGAATATTTCAAACTGCAATTAAAAGTTTATGTACTGGTGTCACCAAATCTGTTTTAAACCGACATTGCTTGTTTAAGCTATTGCAGTGCTTAACACAGCCACATGCATCAATACTGGACCTGTGAACTTCCAGATCTCCTGTTAGGATAAAGTTGGCCTAAGTAAAAAAAGAATGTGTGGTTGCATTTCTGTACATATATGAGCACATGCCGTAGACTCTAGATCACCTTTATGTCATCTGTGACACAACAAATTATAACTGATCTGGCATAAGGTTTGCTGAACAAACTTGTTTCATTTTGACAGTTTGAGGCAGTAACTTTTTAACGTGATTGTAAGTATCCTAAAACCACACATGCAACCACAGCCTTTTGGTATTCTGACTCTATAGCAGCCACTGCAGAAAATACCCTAAAGCTGAGCTTTCTTTAAGCATTTTTGGGTAAGCTCTGAAAACACTTCAACCAATTTCTCTTTCCTGTCCCATCCCTCACATTCACATTCACCATCCACAGCTTCAGACCTCTCCTGTGTATCTTTGAATGTCCTAGAGGAGCATGTGCTATTGTGTAGATCACAATTACCATGCATGACAGGGAAACTAACTGACCATAGGAGGATGTAAATATTTGACATGGGCAGAAGCAGGAGTTTATAGGAGGCCCTGGAATCCAGTCTTAATTTCTACTCTCTGTACAGTGGGGTTTTTTCAGGCTATTATGGCTGCTGATTGTCTCCACATAGTGCTTGATGCCAAAAGAGGCACCTGACAGCTGGCTAAAATGTTTTGAAGTGTTTCTGCTTTAGATAGAAGGCCACTTGGCTCTACAAAATGTTTGTTTTAAGTGAAAAATAAATCCTCTTGAAAAAAACTTTGCTTCTGACATTGGCAAGAGTGACAGTGGTATCTAACATTATTATGGATCCAGTATAAAAATAAATCCAATATAGTGCTAACTTGCAAAAGGTGTTATGAATTTCCCTTTGGTGACTTTTTTTTTTTTCTCCAACTTCTAGCAGTCTTTTATTCTGGTGTTTTTAAACAATACAACAATTTGGTAGTGATTTCATAAGATGTAATTTTAGTCAGGGAATAGATTGTTCCATGAAAATCCTCAGGACAAACATGTATATTGCTTTATTTAAAAACAGGAGTAATGGGATCTGATATATCACTATGACAACTACTCAGCTTCTTTCTTTCCCATGTTATTCATGTTATTTGCCTTTCTCTTAAAGTTGCTTGTGTTAATGCTGTATCAAAAACAGAAGGAGAAATGAGGAAGTTGCCAGGAAAAACAAAACCAAACAGAACTTTCTTCTTCTCCCAAGGGAATGGGTCTTATAAATCACGTCTTCAATGCAGACAGCCTGAAGAAGCTGTACGTTTCAAACCTTGGTATTGGACACACAAGGTACTCCACTTCAGGAATTTCTGAACTGCAGAACTGCCAGCCTTTTGTCGTAGAGACTCTTCATGGGAAGATTGCTGTGGCACACAATGGGGAGCTGACAAACGCTGTACGACTCAGGAGGAAGGTTAGTTCCTCCTTTGGGAGGGTCTGCAATTGTTTCTTTCTGAGTATGAGGCAGCAGCGAGTAAGGTTTGCTATGACTTTTCCTTAATACCAAACTGCTTGGGGTAGTGAAAGATCCCCATAATCAAAACAGATCATTTGGGGTTGGGGAATCCTGGGGAGGGGAGGCATTTCTGACTGTCACAGGGGATAATTCACCAATCTTCTAGACTGATGTTCACTTTCCTATTGATCAAGCAAGAAAGCTAACTCAGCCACAAGAAAAGGTAGCTTGGCTTGAAGCTCTGCTCCTTTGTGGTGGCTTATAAAAGGAGCAAATCATATGCTAGAGTTAGAAGAGGCATAATAAGGTGAGGTAATTCTATTATGAAGTGTCTGATTTGGAATATTGTCTTTATTTATATTTCTGGCTTGCTAAATTAATCATGAGCACTATTGAGACATAAACCAACAAATGACAGATTGTATAGTGGGTTTGGCTAGAAGGATACGTGTTAAAGAACTGAATTAAAATTTAGCAGATGTTTCATTGTGAAATCTCTTCTATGATATGTTCCATCACAAAAGCAGGAGGACATATTCTTGTGTTAAGTGAGGCAAATGTATGGTATGTCCAAAGGAACCTAGCCCATCTTTCATTAGAGCCACAAGTGTGTGAATGGATGCGAAAAAAAACCCCACAAACTGTTGAGGAAATATAGATGGAGACTTGAGAATCAGAGTTACATGAGAGAGAAAATTACTTCTAAAGATAAAAATTAGGAACTGTAATGCATCATTGAATGGGTTGTAATCGTTGGCTCGACACGCTGAAGATTCTTCTCCCTTAGAAACATAAATATGCCAAGACAGAACTGTTTGACTGACCACGTCTAGCAAAATTAAGTTGTAGGATTACAATTTTTTTAATCCCGCTCTGCTTCCCTTCACACCTCTTTGTTGTTGTTGTTTTGTCACCAAACCAGCATTCTGCCTTGATGTCTCTTTCTGTATCTGCTAGAGGCAAATTCATATTTTCCCTTGTGTATTTTACCTCTCTTCCCAGAAAAAGCAGAAGCACAGAGATGATTAAATAGTCCAAACATTAATTTATGTCCTGAATATTGGTGATATTAATTTTGATTGTATGTGGAGCAAAGAGAGAAATATAGCACTAGGCATAGATGATTATACCAGCTCTTTTTATACATGTGGTTTGTTGTAAGAAATTTGACGTTACTATGATCTGATTCACCTGAAACACTGACATGTTTTAAAACATTTATTCATTGCACAAAGGTGGTGCTAGATTAAAATCTAAACAGTGTTATATAGGACTTCTTTTAATGTTGGTAACACTTTTTGGTTTGTATCTTAAAAGCTTATGCGGCATGGTGTAGGACTGTCAACCAGTTCTGACAGTGAACTGATCACCCAGCTGCTGGCCTTCACACCTCCTCTAGAAAATGATGATACAGCCGACTGGGTAGCAAGGTGAGGAGGAGGGTGGGTTTCAGAAGCAAGAACAACAATTTAGTCTCAGCATGATACGCAGCTTTAATTCGACACGGCTGTTTGTGTGACACACCATTATGTTCACCTGTATCTCATTTCAGAATAAAAAATTTAATGAATGAAACTCCAACTTCATATTCATTGCTAATTATGCACAAAGACATAATCTATGCAGTACGTGATCCGTATGGGAATCGCCCGCTCTGCATTGGTCGCCTTATTCCAGTAGGAGACATGAATGGAAAAGGTAAACCATACATATATATTCATATACATATATATAGCTTGTGCCTGAAATCATCAATGTAAGTAATTAAAGCTACACTTGCTGAGGTGTAAGTAGGAATATGTGATGCAAAAGTCAGTTCTGAAAATTTGAAACAAACAAAAAGAAAATGTTAGTAAGGAGAAAGTATTTTATAGGAAGTCTGCAAACATCTTTTCTGTTCCCAGCAAAAGGGAATCCTAGTCACCTGATGACAGTGTCAGAATTAGGCAGCCCAACTGTAACAGGGTATTTGTGAAAATTTAACATCTTATCACATAAACAGGAAAGCAGGGATGAACAGAATCACAGAAGCGTTGAGGTTGGATGGGATGTCTGGAGGTCATCTGATCCAAATCCCCTGCTCAAGCAGGGCCACCTAGAGCCAGTTGCTCAGGACTATGCCAGTCCACAAACAAGTGTTTTCTTCCTTTCTCCTGTAGTAAGGTGCCCAAAAAGTGCTGGATTACTAGCAGTTTATTCCTAAATTCCAAGTACTCTGTCACATATGGTATGCTAATGAAATACTACAGGGTCAGGTTACGGGAAAAATTCCTTGTCTTCCTGTTTAGCCTGCAAATCAGCATTTTCTATGAAGTGAGATTAAAATCTCTTCATTTGTATAAAAATAAAATAATCCAAAGGCAAAGTAGTAAATGCTTCCATCTCTTCACAAAACCTGGTAATTTTAACCACAAGAAGAATTATGATTTTTATTAAAGCATACAAACATTCCCACCCTGTCTTACACAATTTCATCTTTCCTGTGCCTGTTTTTAGAACTCTCATTATAGGAATTCAATCCAGCACCCACTGTAATAATTTATATTAGCTATATAAATGTAAATCATAAAATACAATCGTTATATCAAGGCATTTAGCATAGGAAAAGTAAGGAGCTTCTTGTGTGAAGAAAAGTGTGTATCTAAAGTCACTGAACTAGATTTGGAAAAGTTTGTAATAGTGCAGAGACAACAAAGGTAGTTGTCTGAATTGTCTCTCTTTGTGAACTGTGAATATGACGCTGTTACTTCCACTTTTGCCTAGAACAGGTTCAGGATGTTTACATTGTTTGTCAGGTCTTTTTTAATAATACTACAGAAACTTTGGAATGCACTTGTCAACCAAAACCATAGCAAACCAGATACTGCAGTAGAAATGCAATTGGGAGGGGGAACACAGCATTAATGGTAACAAGAATTGTGGACTCTAACTGAAGTCTTTCATTTCAGGAAAAGATAACAGTGAAACAGAAGGATGGGTTGTGTCTTCTGAATCCTGCAGCTTTCTGTCTATCGGTGCAGAGTAAGTGTGCTGATTCTTACTTTATGTGAAAGCTCTGCTCAGGCAGCAATTAAACGTTAAAACTCAAACTGCCAAATACCGTAATCTGTTTGGAGGGAGGTTTTTTGCCAGTTTATTTTCTTGAACATTCACATAGAAGAATTAGGTGTTCGGAAAGTAACAGTCAAGACGACTTTACTGTTGTAAATGCCTCTTACTTGTTGCATTTGAATTAAACATATTGCATGTTGAATTAAACCTGGTTATCCATATAACTTATTAATTTTAGGCTTGTCTGCAGCAGAATTGCTGTGTTACAAAATAATTCTTCAACTACAGAAAGGTCACATTGGTAGCTCACAGGCTGAGCTGTAGCATATGCTGCCTGATGAGCCAGTCTCCTTGTTTGAAAAAAATGATAGGCACCTGCAACTACTTGCATGCATGCAAACACCCATCTGAATCAAAACCCAAGGTGACATTCATGTTACCTGTCTAGCCAAGATACTGTGAAAAGAAAGGTGTGATACTTTCTCTGGATAGAAGGAGAAGAGTAAGAGGCTCTTCAAGAGACTGCAAATTCTCTTTTGAATTTTGAAGTGGAAGGCAGTTGTGAACTACAACGTAATTAAAGTAAGAAGGATTATGAGGAAGCATATTTACTTTGCTAACCAGATATTAAAAAAATGTGCATTTGGGGACTAGACTAATAAGAAAAGTTGGATCCTCTTCAAGTAAAAAACTGGAAAATTGCATTAAAAACACAACTACTGAATAAAAAGAAATGTAAAGCAAAATCAGGAAGCAACATGACTGCACCTTAGAGGTCTTTTATTCCATTCTATAGTGTTTATTTGTAGGTATGGTGTTCTGTACTCTCTTGCTGTAACTTCTACCCTGTCTCCATGGAACTATTAGCTGTTGGTAACAGGGGGCTGAGACAATTTATTCTACATATGGATAAGAATAACCATTTCCTGGAACTTCTTCAAAATCTCTGTAAAGAGATGCTTACTATGTAGGACTGATAGATGAAGCTTGTGGGTTTTTTAACTGCTGGCTAATGCTAGTATCTGACCAGTGAATAATCACTGATTTGCTCACCTCTGATTTATATCTCGAGAATAATTCCAGATTTTGAGATAGATTTAGATTGAAATTGTTCAAATAGCTACCTGAGGACTCACTAAAGAATCCATAAAAATGTTTAATAAGGTTAAACATTGTAACATAATAAACGTAATGCTATACCTTATTTCTTCAAATATGAGAATTGGAACGTGTATTTCCAGTCATCTTTATGTGATCTGGACGGGTAGCTGCCTGTTACCACTAGACAGATATGTCTCTAGATACTGGCTTGTGGGGCAGGATTTTGTGGCTACAATCTTTGTTCTTGATTATGATTTTTATATTGCATTATAACGTTTATTAGCTTTCATAGAAAAGCCCTCTAGTATTTATCTAGGACTAAATTAATAAAATCTATTTAATCTCACTTAAGCCTGTGCTAGACTGAGTACTGTATGTGTCACATATAGGAAGAATACAATAATTCTTTTGGTACTAAGTATTAATTTACTGCTTTGGGATATTAATTCAGACTGTTTCAGTAAGGGTCACTCATCTTCTTGGTTTTAAAACATTCCAGATCAAATCCTATGAGAGAAGAAAATTGTTATGTTAGGATGTTTAAAAGCATTTTTTTCCTGTCATATGAATCTTGTTTATATTTCAAAACTATTATCTAGGTTTCAGGTCATTTCTAAATGATACGTGTTTCTCTTTCAAGGTACTATCGTGAGGTTCTTCCTGGAGAGATTGTGAAAATATCCAGATATGATGTCCAGACACTGGACGTTGTACCGAGACCTGAGGGAGATCCATCAGCATTCTGCATCTTTGAATATGTTTATTTTGCAAGACCAGACAGTATTTTTGAAGGTAAGAAGATGTAATGCACAAAGCTCCTCCCTAAATAGCAGCAGATGTTATCCTAGAGAACAAGGACTCTGGAAAGGATGTAGGATACCACTGAATGTGAGCTTGCAGAGCAGGACTGGGACAGAGTGAGTTGTCACAGTTCTTGAGGGGATAAAACTCATCAGGAGGAGCATGTAATATCACCTTCCTGTTCCTGGTTGTGCATACTGCTTCAGTCAGGCTGTCTGCATAGTCCTACGAAAGGGATGACAAGAGCCACAAACATGATTAAGGTAGAGGAAGTAACCCTTAAAAGTGAGAGACTTAAGAAAGAAACTTTATTGGTTCTTGGAAAACTTTTTAAGAATTACTTATGAAATGGAATCTGCAAAATAGCTTTATCTTGGTGTTTTCTTTTGCACGAAAGGGTTACTGCAGGAAGATGCTTTTCATATAACTTGTGTGTTGTCAGTCTAATGCTTTTATAATTTCAGCAGAAGCCCTCAAAAATTGTCTCAGTGACAAGGTATTAGCCAAGACTCTCATACCTAACAAACAAGCTCTTTGCTTTCTAAAGCCATGCCCTCTCTTGATCCTACAGAGTCTCCCACCATTATAAAGCCAGTTTCACTCCACGTCCCTATTTTTCATGATCCTTTTCACCTTCAATGTCATCACTCCTTACATGCCTTAGTACTATGTTACAGATTTTGTAGGACCTTAAAAGCTTCTGAGGCTTGTTATCCCCTTAATAAATTTGAAGTGAATTTTACAAACTGATTCCTAGTTAGTAAGCAGACAGAGGCAGACAGCTGGATTGCACAAGCTTTGTCTGCTGGAGAAACCAGCCTAAATATAGAAGATGCATGTTACAAAAGGGCAGGCATTTCTACTTCTTTCCTTCTTCCTGACTTCTATGCATGCAAGTTGATGCAGAAATTTGTACAGCAGTACTGAGAGGAAATCTGAATTTTGCTTACCAGAAAAAACACTTGTTGCTGTTCTTAGGTCAGATGGTGTATTCAGTCAGGAGAAGATGCGGGCAACAGCTTGCTATTGAAGCACCTGTGGAAGCAGACCTGGTCAGCACTGTTCCAGAGTCTGCAACCCCAGCAGCTCTTGGTTATGCTCAAAAGGTACATGTTAACTTGTTTTTGTTTTTCCCAAGCATATTTACACATATCTTTTTATTTTTCTTTTTTTTTTCCATAATGGAGTATAATGGTATGAGCTGTTAGTGTTACACTGATAAAGCTTTATACCTTTAGTACACCAGGTATTCCTACTGAGTCATCTGCACTTGTGTTTTCTGTTGTTATTCCACTATGTTAAGGTATTTCAAAGTTTTTTGGTTATTGTGAAGTCACACTAAGTCCCGAGGTTGGTTAAAAAAACCAACAAACCAGTAACAGAGAATAACCATTTGTTTAGATATTAATTCCATGTAACTGTCTTCTGTTTACAGTGTGGACTACCATATGTTGAAGTACTCTGTAAAAACCGATATGTAGGAAGAACCTTTATCCAGCCAAACATGAGGTTACGGCAACTTGGTGTTGCAAAGAAGTTTGGTGTTTTGTCTGATAATTTTAAAGGCAAGCGAGTTGTTATCATTGATGATTCAATTGTGAGGGGTAATACCATTTCACCCATAATAAAACTACTGAGAGAATCGGGAGCCAAAGAGGTAAGTTAGTTTTCACTCAGTACAATACAGTTGTAGACAGAAGATTGATGGGAGGGTAAAGCACGGGGGTTTGTCTGCATTTGTGCTATATATTTTTTCCTTACTTAAAAGGGCAAGTGCAACAAAAGAAAGGCTAGCTCATGTTTATTGTGAAGGCATGTTAAGAAGTTTATTTGCCATGACGGTGATTTTTGGTTGATTAAGTGGAGAGAAACAGGTGTCTGTTTATAAAGCACTATCTGGAAAATATAGAATGGAAAACAAATCAGTCAGGGTCAGAAAATCAAGTATTGGTATGGTAATTGTGGCATATGTATAACTTGTACTGCATTAAATATAATCACATACTGCAGTAAATAGTGCATGCCTTAAGTCACCTGAGCAAAATTGTTTTAATTGATTTAAAATATTTTAATTTAAATGGAATGTGTAAGTCTTGTCACTGAAGAAAAAATGTTCTGTATCATGTTTGACTCCATAAACCAAAACATGTGCGTCAAGGACTGAACACCATAGAAGAAAAGTGAAATCAGGATGGAACCTTTTAATAATATTAGGAAATACTGTAAAAATAAATTCTAAAACTGTCTTTCTCTCTCCTGCTGTGTTGGCATCTGAAAAAACCTTTAGCTGATTTTCAACCCTTCCGTGACTTCTGCGTAGTGCTGTGTTCTGTTCTTCATAATTATTTTGCAGAACGGGGTCTTTGCTCTTTTGTTACAATCTGCTGACTTTCACCTTACAGCTGTCTCTTTTGAAACTATTTTTTTATTCAGGTGCACATTCGTGTGGCTTCACCTCCCATAAGATTTCCTTGTTACATGGGAATAAACATTCCGACTAAAGAAGAACTCATTGCCAACAGACCTGAATTTCATGATCTTGCAAACTATATAGGTAAATGCTACTCTTTGTGGGGTTTTTTTGTTGTTTGGTTAGGGGTTTGGTTTTTTTTTTGAGAGACAGTTTTCATCTGTAGGTATTCTATTGTCTATATCAAAATAAAGCATAACACATCAAGGCAACAGTGGCATTGTGCCATTGTAAAGTTGGTACACTAAATTTCTGCATTGTGAGTACCCTACAGATCAAACCAATTTAGCTACACACTTCTTAACCAAGTTAGGGAATTATACTTGCCCAAACAATAGAAAGCATTAGAATGCATAATCCTAAATTACAAATAAGGTGGGACAACACAGCTTTCCAATACTTACAGCTCCTTCTGGGGAAAAGGAGCTACTGTAGGCAAAATACCAGGAAGAAAATATGTGGTTAAAAATCTGTCCTGTAATGCAAAGTTAATGTAGTTTCACTTTCATTAGCTATTCATAAAAATATGTTTGGAATTTGTAAACACCAATTTCTCTACAAATTGAAATTTATGTAAATAATTTTGACTGCATTACATATTTCACTTTGAAAGAAATGACATTTGAAACTAATCAAAGAATGTTAAATACATTCTCAGATCTCTAGAATGAGTCATGTTTGCAGCAGAACAAAAGGAGAACCAACAGCTTATGTTGTTCTGATGTGGTAAATAACACGCTCATCATCAGGGTATCGGCAACAGAAGTCACGTGAAGGCTTGTGAGTGAGGACATCTACTGTATATGGCCTATTGGGCTGCAAAATATTTTTTTAAATGGTTTAAGAACATAGCAGTGGTTACAGTTAGGAAGCTAAAGTCAGATTCCCTGTATTAAATACTGTTACTGTCTAATAATGCAATGAATTATTTTCCCCTAAATTATTGTGATGGCAAGTAGAAATAATTGAAGCTTGTTGGATCTCAGTTTTAAGTACTGATCATAAAATAATGAGTGCAAATGATAGAAAACTAATATGAAAAGGCTATCAAACTTTCCTACTGCTAGAACATTTGCATGAACAGTATACTGATTATTTTTTTAACATGATGGTCTTCCCCTCTTCCAAGCCCCAGTAAGGGTTTGTAGTCCTGGGTGCTCAGTTTGGGAAGCACCAGCCACACACACATCTGCTTCCAGACCTGAACTACAGGGTAACTGGGAAACTACAAGGAGTTCAGGGAGTCTTCATACACACTCTGGATTTTGTTTCTATTTTTGCAGTATGGGTGGCATATTTGTTCCCAACTCAGAACTTTCTGTCTAGATTTCAATGAGTCTGCTCCCTGCACAAATAATTTGAGAAGGGCAAGGCTTATTATTATGGTCTGATCATTTTTCATATCTGTTCTCTTTAGGTAAGGTGATCCATCTGACATCGTAATCCATACAATAATGTGATTACATTTCCAAAGAGCATTGCATTTGGTACAGTATTGCAGTTTAACCCGACAGAATTCTTTATTTCCTTTAGGAGCAGACAGTGTTGTCTATCTTTCTGTGGAAGGACTGGTATCGTCCGTGCAAGAAAGCATCAAAGCAAGACAAGCAAACGAGAAAACCCAGAAGTCACGTGTTGGAAAGATTGGTCATTGCATAGCATGTCTCACTGGAGAGTATCCTGTAGAGCTGGAGTGGTGAATTTTTAGCGGATGGACACCAGTTCATCTGCTCTTGAATGTACCTTTTTCAAAGATGCCTTCTTGCTAATAGTACATGTAGGTAATATGGAAAGCTTATTACAGTTAATTACTGTTACTAAACACATCTATACAGCAAAGACTTACACAAAGTCCAATGTTCTGATGAAAACAATGTAAGCAGATTAAAGAACAAAATCATATAGTTTTGATGCACAGTTGTAGTTGTGCCTTCTATTTTCTTATAAAATATTATAAAAACCAAAGTTTTTAAAATTATGTAGCAGTCCCAGAGTTCTTTGTTTCGGTCTTGCCCTGAAAAGATATCCCTATTAGACTTGTTCAGAAATCATGTGGTCTAATTTCAAATTAATCAAAATCTTAGTGCAAAAATATGTGAAGTTTGGTTTTTCTCCTTAGGAAAAATACCACATTCTGAAAAATCAAGTTGCTTCCTCAGCAGTTCTTGCTTAGGCTTTTTAAGAAGTATCTAAGTGCATATATAGCTAAAGAGCCTGTATTACTCAAGTCCTTTGTAACAGATTCTTTGAACATAATGATTTTTCAAAAGGAAGACTCAGGGAAATGCTCAGCCAAAAGCTCTCTAGTTTTATAACTTTTTTTTTAAGTCCAGTGTAATTACATTATCTTTGTGTGCTTTTATTAGTTGCCAACAGGATGTGGAAGGAGAAAAACCACTTGGCACTGCCATTTTTTTCCCGTTTTAAAGCTTGTTTTCTCTAGTATAAAAGTGTTGACCATTTCTAAAGTCTGAGCAAGTCTTAGTGTGCCTTTCATGTCAACATTCCAAAGCAAACTGAAAAATATAGTCACTTTTCATTTTTAACAGTAAGAACAATACATCAGATTAAGTGTTGATGTATAGCCTTATTTTACTACATTACTGCTGTTACAGTAAATGTCATGTTAAAATAGAGTTCTGCAGAACCATTAGCTACTGAATGCACTGTATTTTTTAATTCGTCACAATTACACGGTTACTTGTATACATGAAGATCACTTGGACGATGAACCACTAGCTGAAAATGGAAAAGCACCTTTTGAAAACTATTGCAAATTTACGCACAATTGTAAAAATATTTTGTATACCTCAGTTTTTTCCACTGAATACCAGCAACTTAGATTTTTCTATTTAATATTATATATTTTTGGCCTAATAATTGTTTGTGACACTGTTAAAAAAGATGTTTAAGAGCTTCTTCCTTCCCCACCATCTTCCACATAGTTGAGAATTACAGCACCGGTGATGAAATTCATGAAGGTGCTTTATTATGTGGGATTTGTAGCAATTGTGACTGATAGACATTCACAACACGTAAGTCCCAACTCAAGAAAGCATGTAAATACATTTAATGAAGTCAAGGCTGTGCCTCGTGCAGTGGAATAGGAACCTATTTGCAGTCAAGCCTGTGGGAGAAATCTTGATTTTCATGAGCATTGGGCTCTTACTCTGTGTTTTTCACCAAAGCCCAGATCCGCATATTGAGGGATATATGTGGATCTCTTCTGTCTTATTAGCAAGGTGGGGTTTTGTTGTTGTTTTTGGTCGGTTGTTTTGTTTTGTTTTTTTTAACAGAACTGTAACTGTTCATCTGGACAGTAAACTGAGCAAAAGAACAGGTTGGACTTCTGTGAGAAAACAGAAGAATTGTCATTAACATTTTTCAACTTCTTTCCTGTCCTCAAAAATAGCAATCATTTTTACAAGAAGGGATGAGCTCTTAGGTTAGATATGTGTGAGGACCCCTTTCTACTTGAGATAAAAACGTGGGAGCACAGTTCAGTAAGGTTGCAAGCAGAAGTCTGTAGGTTTATCAGAAATTGTTGGTAGAACAGGCTGTAAGTGAAACTTGTGGAAAAAACTCTTATAACTGTTTTCAACAAAACTGGTATTTTGAAGTCCAGTAATAATTGCTTAAATGTGATTTGAGCACTAGGTGGCATAATTCTGATTTCAATAAAATTAGTCCTAATGCCTTTTCCCCCTCCATGTTATGCACGTGAAATTGCAATATCTGCTACTGTAAGCACTGTGATTTTTAGATACACTACATGCCTTATCTTCTTAAGCTAAGGGGAGATACTTTCCAAGTGTCATTTTATTCTCTGACAGCTGGATTTACACTTCGGGTTACCAAGCCTGTTTTAAATCACACACTGCTGACACACACACGCAATGAGTATGCTGGGGGAGAAAACGGCTCTGGGTTTAGGTACCGCTATTTGTATTATTTTAATGTTTTACTGTGAAACCGTTTCTGCTGTATTACCAATGTGCAACTGTGCCAAATTATCATTTACAAAATGTGACAAAACAGTAGAAAAGCTAGTAATGTCTAACTTCTCCCGCGTGTAATATTAAAAATGGTTATGAACTGGTCTCCTTATCTTTTCACTGTGCTCACCGGCGCTACGCATCAAAGGTTTCTTTAATCAAGTCACCTTCTAAAAGCCTCGACCCAGGAACAAACCGTGACGTGCCTTACACGGCATCGTCCCCTCCCGCATGCAGCCCACCTAGCACCAGCTCCCGCTCCCGGCACGCTCACTCCCTCTGCCGCCTCTAAAAGCCAACCGATGGCGAAGGGCACCCCGGCCACCTCCGTCGCCGGTCGGGAGCCCAGCAGCGGCTGCTTACGGCGCGGCTCCCGCCGCTTCAGCTCGGCCGAGGAGCGAAGGGTTACCACCTGCCCCGGCCCAGCAGGGATAGCACCGGCTGCGAGGCTCGTACTACTCCGGGGGGAGGGAGGCAAAGGGAACGGGACACCAGGGCAGAGACTTAAAAACTGTGAGTGTGGCGAGGGAACCCCGCTCTTCACTCCGACGCTCTGAGTTTGTTTTGGCCCCTTTCTCCTGGCTGAAGCAGAGTTGCCGTGGGGCTGAGAGGACTCCTGCGCACGCGCTGTTCCCCAACCCTCAGGGAAAAATGGCGCCTGCCCACCCAGGGCACGGGCGGACCTGGCGCAGCTTGTAGATGCTCAAAGAGCGCGACGGCCATCGACCAATGAAAGTGCCCTGTTACTGCAGAGTCGTGCAGGACGAGCACTGCCTCGCCAATCAGAGCCGCTGACCTTCCGTTGCTAGGTCGTGACGGAGCGAAGGAGGGCACTGGGAGATGCTGCTCGGCGCTGCCTCAGGTGGGGATCCCGAGCCCCGGCCTTCGGGGTCAGTGGCTGCGGTCGGCGGTGCCGCGCTCATGGCCTCCATCCCGTAGAGGTCCTGTGGTGCTCGTGGCGCAGCGGCCAGGCCGTGTGTGGAAACGGGGTGGGAGAGACCTAGAGCGTGGCGGGGTGTGCAGGAGCCGCCTCTCCCTCCTCGGAACTGTTGCAGAGACCTGGCCGTGGCGAGGCGGAGGCGAGCGATCGCTGAGGAGCGATTGAAGGAGCTGGGACTGTTTAGTTTGAGGAAGAGCAGGCTAAGGGGAGACCTCATCACTCTCTACAACTACCTGAAAGGACATTGTAGAGAGGTTGGTGCAGGTCTCCACTAACAGGTAGTTAGCTATAGAACAAGAGGGAATGGAGTCAAGCTGTAACAGGGTAGGTTTAGACTGGACGTTAGGCAAAAAATTTTCATAGTAAGAGTAGTCAGACACTGGAATAGGCTGCCCAGGGAGGTGGTTGAGTCACCATCCCTGAATGTGTTTAAGGGCCGTTCAGATGTGGTGTTGAGGGACATGGTTTAGGGGTAAACTTTGTAGAGTAGGGTTAATGGTTGGACTTGATGATCCTAACGGACTTTTCCAACCTGAATGATTCTGTGGTTTTATGAGAGGTGGCCTTAGCCCAGAGCTTTCTGGTCCACAGTTCAGTCATCCAGTAAGGGTGTCACAAGTGGGTCCTTAGGGCAGAGGCATGCTGCAGTGCGAGCAGTACCCTAAAAACCTTGGGCGTTGATGTGTTGGGTTTTCTGCTAGCAAAGGAGTGATTCTTATTTCATAATTTTAAAGAGAAAATTATTAAGTTCTACTAATAAAGTTATTACTTCATTTGTACCTAACTTTAAAGACATAGTGGTGAGA
This sequence comes from Megaceryle torquata, assembly GCA_024611175.1. NCBI lineage: Eukaryota > Metazoa > Chordata > Aves > Coraciiformes > Cerylidae > Megaceryle > Megaceryle torquata. The sequence goes on from JANIJG010019642.1 coordinate 122,627, forward strand.
AACAGTCCACCACTGTGCAATGAAATCTTTGTGAATTACTGTATCCTGGGCCTTTGGATGGCACCCATGACAAACAATAGGAGTATCAAGCTTTACACTTTTGCAATGTAAGCTGTGGTGAAACAGTGTATTTTCTGCCAAGTGTCTGTTTTCCTACTTGGTAGTGTTTTGTGTACTTACATAAGTTGACTAAAATCGTAGAAGTTAGGAGATGCCAATGCAGCCTGGTTTGTTCATCTTTCAGGAGGACTGGAGATCTGCAGCCGTGATGACTCTCCAGGAAATGGTGAATCAGGCAGCTAGCCTGTACCCTGACAGACAAGCAGTGTGGTTTGACGAATGCAGTGGCAAACCTCCAGATTTCTACACCTATGCCACGGTGGTTAAGCTTGCCATGGAATTAACAGCTTTCCTTCAGAAGCACTGTGATCAGCAAGGAAAGTGTGAAATAGGCCTTTACTGCTACCCAGGAATAAACTTACCGTCTTGGATCTTAGGGTAATGGTTTGAATGCATGCAGTCTTGGGGGGGGGGGGGGGGGTGGGGTTTAAGGGTTATATGTATTAAAGCAAATTTTTAGGTTACTTACACTTTT
>JANIJG010019643.1:0-13423 GCA_024611175.1 Megaceryle torquata
GAAGAAATTCTTCCTAATGTCTAACCTGAATCGACCTCTCTCTAGTTTTAATCCATTCCCTCTAGTTCTATCACTGCCTGACAGCCTAAAAAGTCCCTCCCCAGCTTTTTTGTAGGCCCCCTTAAGATACTGGAAGGCCACAATAAGGTCTCCCTGGAGCCTTCTCTTTTCCAGACTGAACAACCCCAACTCTCTCAGTCTGTCCTCATAAAAGAAGTGCTCCAATCTGCTGATCATCCTCATGGCCCTCCTCTGGACATGTTCCAGCACACCCATGTCCTTCTTGTAATAGGGGCTCCAGAACTGGATGCAGTACTCCAGGTGAGGTCTCAAGAGAGTGGAGTAGAGGGGGAGAATCACCTTCCTTGACCTGCTGGCCATGCTTCTCTTGATATAATTGCTGACAATTCATCATCAGAAAGGTCTCTTGTACTCTATGACCTGAAGAATTTTTAGTCCAGCTAAAGACCAAGGGTAGTCATAACAAAGTCATAGGATTAAAATATATTTTATTGGATTGAGTTTTTGCTATTATTCACTGGCACATTTTAGCATTTCTAGTAAGAGCTGGGGATTTCAATTTAACCAATTTGATAACACATACCAACATAGTAAGACAATTATAAACAAGGACTGTTCCATCTCAGCTTTTAAGTTTGTTATAAGAAAAGCTTTGATTATATGTGTCCATCCTTTCTTATCACATCGTATTTCACAACAAAATTAAGACAAAACCTAACCTAGAATAATTTCAGCTTAAGCCATATGCATGAAGCAGTACCCATGCAAATCAGCTGAAAATCTTCATCTCCCTGTTTCTACCCTCTATCTTTCCAATGTCCCTACTTTCCTAAATGTTTGTTCTTGATGAATATTTTAAGTATCTTACAAGATCAAACAGTTAGATTACCTTACTTTTTTAAAGTCCCTCCAGTTTGGTAAGAATCTTGTGCTCTTGGTGGAAGCTTAATGAAAGAGAATGAGTTATCTTTGAAAGCAAAATATTTAAACTGTCGTTTTAATGTTTGTAGCCTTCAAATCTGCAAAATGCATACTATGTCTTAAAATGAAGCACTGGTTAATAGATGTGAAAAGACATTCCTTGTAGCAGATGTTTTTTGGTTATTGGTCCAAGTAATCAATGTTGCAACATCATTTCTCTGAAGGTAGAGTGCAATGCATAGTTAAAAATATTTAATAGACAGAGGATTTTTCCCTTCAAATATATCCCCTGACTGTAAAACATGACCATATGAGAGAAAGGTATGCTTCAAAAGTGCATGTGCTTCTTTATAGCTGAGTAGTTCATTGAACTAGTCAGTCTCCAGACAGAAGGATTAAAAAAGAGCTGAAGACAAATGATTGCATCAAGCAGTCTGAGCTAACCATCCACAGATGAAAACATTTGCCTTCCTAAATATGGTCCTTATAATCCAAGTGAGGTAAAAGACTTAGGGGAGGCACGGTAGTGCACAAATTAAGTCATGAAACATAGAATCATCACTGCATCACGGGAACTGGGAAAATGTGTTGAATATTAGTAGCTCTTCCATTTGAAAGGATCATTTTACTTTCTAATTTTAAAAAATAAGTACTATCATGGAAGATCTTAATTAATTCTGTGTTCTAGCTGCATAGCAAATTCAGTTCCCTTTTTCTTGAAACTCTTGGCTGTTTAAGCATCGGCAGTGGGCACAACATGTAGGTTTCATTTTGATAAAAGGATTTGAACCTTGTGATCAAAGGAAAAATATTAGTGTTAATAAAATATCCATTTTTAATTCCACAGTAAATTTTAAGTGCACTAAATTGCAGATTCTTTCCTTTTTTTTTTTTTTTTTTTTTTTTTATCTGCTTAGATGTCAACAGGTAAAAAATATCTCATAAAATCATTGGTGTTACTTCATTGTAAATTGTTGAGGAGATAGATCAGGGTAATAACTTTATCCAAATAGTTTTTATTTGCAATGGAACCATGTGACTAACATAGAAATGTACACTTATCGTGGACCATTTAACACAGCCATCGGTACATTTCTTAAGAATGAAATTTTCATCATAGGGTGACTTTTGTTCAGGAGATCAGTCTGGTTATTATGGCTTGGCTTAATTCACTCTCACAATAAAATCACACTTGCACTTGGCAGATGAAATAAGGAATAATGAGGTACTTATAGAAATTAGATTTCTACATTATAATATAATCGGATTTTAATGAAACAAGTAATATATACTATTCATACCATTTTGGTTTGTGATAAAGCTCACTGGATTAACAAGATTTGTTTTGGTGGCCAGGAAGAACTGAAATGATTTATTCTTCGAGGTAAAATGTTGCCTTATCTGCGTAAAATCTATTATGGCATTATATACAGCCTTTATTATTTCTCTTGTATTGGATAATTGGAGATCTACAATATTATTTAAAGTGATGAAGTAGCAACCTTAACTCATTTTACACTTTTCAATTTCATGCTTGTCTTCTGTAAAATCTTCTCCATAAATTAACATTCAGCAGAACATAGATGCAGCACAAAGTACAAAATTAAATACCTATTGATTAAAATTGCATCCAGAGTCAATGAAACTAGAATTTCTGGTGAATGTGTGTTACCAATCAGTGTAAACTTTTCTTGTAAGGCACATAGCCTAACAATAGTGAGTGTAATCAAGCCATGTTAGAAATAGAAAAGTCAGCAATATCAAGTTAAGTAAATGAATGTTTACAGCAGTCACCAAGAGTTTAGTTGCTGTGATTAAATCTGTTGCCTACAGAACACCCTTGACCTACGTCCTTTTTTCTTGCACAGAAAAATAACAAAGAAAAGAAGTTAATACAAACACTCAAGTCTTGGTAGTATTTTTTTTGCTGAAGAACTTCAGGAACTTAACTGGATTCTACATTTAAAGGTAAGCCATTGTAGGCTTTGTTATAAATCAATGCTCTAAAATAGATCTCCAGAGGGAAAATCAGATCTTAGGGGTGTCTCCTAGAGATGCCAGCTCTATTTAATGATTTCATACTATGAATAAGCCCTTAACTTATGTACTGCAGAAAAATGCATTATATTGCCACAGTGAAATGATCCTTAGTGTCTATAGAGCAACCATTTTCCCGATACAAATGTATACAACAAAGTACAGATCGGGCGGTGAAAAAAGCTTAGAAAGCCTGTATAGAGGCTGGAACTTGTCTCACCAAGATGGAATTGTTAGGAATATAAATGAACAAGCCAATTACTGGCCTTATGAGCAAAAGCATTTTCAGAAGCTACAAAAATCACTTAAACTTAACATCTGATGCTTCCTCTCAGATTTATAGTCTTCTACTCAACTTGTCCTTTTTTGTTTTTATAGCCTGGTGATTTGAAGGATCCCAGCCTCCTCACCTAAGTGATTTTTTTTTTTTTTTTTTGCACTCTTTACAAGAACTGATACAGATTCTAAGTTGTTAAAATTTTTATTTTCATTGTAACTCATTTAAGTAGCACTTCATACTCTGTCAAACTTTAGTTAAACAACTATTCCTGTCTTTTTAGTTACTTTCCCAGTGGAGTTGTTTACGTGCAGTTTGGATGGGATGAAAAATATCATTTTAGAGAGATAACATGTTTTCTTTATGTTTCCCCTTTTTCATATGCTCTGGCAGAGTTATGTGGGAAGATTCTCCATTTGGACCCTTCCACATTATAAATATAACTTATTTCCTGAGTACTTCAGTTTTTCCTTCACACTCAGGCCTAATGGTCACTTACAGATTTAAGTCCTACAAAATATGGCTTTGTCATCCTAATAACTGCAAGACAATACTTTAAAAATTCCAGGTGAAGACTAATTACTGACTCATATAATCACAGCTAGTAGTGATACATTTTCAAAAAGTCAAGCATACAGAAGTATGTACACTATTAAGAATGTGGAACAAAGATGTTTGAAAAGGATGTGGAAAATTCACAACTGGTACCAGGAGCCCAGAAAAATTCCCTGTCAGGAGATAAGTAGTATACCATTTACTTTATCACCAAAAAACACTGTCAGGACACTTGTTTATAGTGTGGAAGTACTATAAAAATTAGACACGCACACACCTCCAAAACCCAGTTACTCTGCAGACCATTAATCTCTCACAGAAAAAAAATAATGAAAGTCAAAGGCTGAAGATCAAAGGCCCACAGATGGAAACAGATTTTACAGTAAAAATAATTAACCTGTTGAATCTGAAGGAAAGAAATGGTTTCCACAGATGACATCAGTGGTTATCAAGTGTGTACATGTCCATTAATTCCACTTTGCTATATACTGCTTCTCTTTTTCATAGCTTGGCCCCCTAACTTCCCTAGATAGGCAGAACCAGTGAATACAGTAAACAAATATTCTGACAGTTGCCTTTAAAATAATTTTATATCAGGTTTTGTTAAACTATGACTTTTTAAAAATTTCTTTTGTGCAAATCAATTCTTCAATTGCTAACAATAACTAAACAACTTATCTGGTTTTTCCCTAGCAGCCTGCACTGATGATTTTCTTTTATATAAAAGACTTCTCTCACTTTTCAGTTTTACCACAAATAATTCCCACATTAACATTTTACTTTGAAACATTCCATCCTGGTTTCTTTATTCTGTCTCTTAAGCTATGTCTATTTGCATTGAACTTTGTCTGCCAATTATAAATCTAAATTGACAAACCTAAATTATGTGATTCTTTTGTAATAATGAGTCCATTTTTTAATATCAAGCTTTAATCTCTGCTTTACCTGAATTTAAATAAATCATCAAGTCAAACCATTAATTAAGTAATTTCAGAAACAGTCAAATTTCAATAAGTTTCAATATTTATTGGCAGTGTTGTGATGACTCTTCTATTCAAAGGAATTTTTTTTAAGGTACAATTGTATATCATTAAAGGGGAAAAGGACAGAGAAAGGAAATGGAAGAATAAAAGAAATGCGTAAGAAATCATATTCAGAGGTGTTTAATTTAGTATCTTCCTTTCTGCCCCATTTCCATATTAAGAGAACATGAAAAGTAGCTGAACACAAGGAAACACTTTTTCACTGTGTGAGAGTGACTGAGTCCCTATACACAGGTTGCTTGAAGAGGCTGTGGAATCTCCACCCTTGGAGATATTCCAAAGCTGACTGGATGTGATCCTGGGCAACTGGCCCTAGATGACTCTGCCTGAGCAGGCACATTGTATCAGATGACCTCCAGAGGTTCCTTCCAACCTCAACTTTTCTGTGACTTATTGCCACTGTTTTGCAGCTCAGCTGAAACAACAGTGCAATTTGTGGTTTGCCCGAGTACAACGGAGAACATATAGAAAAAGATAATATTTTGTAAAAGAGTCATCATTACTGTTTCTGTCAGACCATCATCAGAGAAGTAAGGGAGTAGGAAAAGTAATTTGAAGATGACAGAAACTAGATCAGAAGCAGGATGCAAACAATAGCTATAACTTCCATGCTCCTTTTACACATAGTGGATGCTCTTGAAATCAAAGTCAAGGGTAGTGTTTAAAGAACTGCATGAGCTGGAGCAGATGAGAAAGGCAGGGAAATGTGTGTTCAAGTCAGCACAGTCTGGTATTGCAGAAACTTCCTTAACTGACAAAAGACATTGGTAATGATCCCTGTAGCCCATGTGTCAAATACAGCATAAGTTAATACAGTACGTTTTGCAGCTGTTTACATGGGTTGGGGGTTGGGAAATAGGCTATGTATGCTACTCATTCTAAGGCTTCCAGCAAAAGAGCATCTGAGAAGGTGAATGGTTTCATTCATCTCCCCTGTATTTAGCTTTTGCCAACAAAGACAACCCCTGCAGCTGTGAACTCTGATACCGGATAAAACGTGAACAGGTTGTGACAGCAACTATACAAATGCAAGTTATTACTGACATGCATGAATGAGAGATATTAAGTGTGAAATCAAACAAACAGTCTTACAAAGCAAAATATGTAATGTAGCTACATTTTGTCAAGTGACACAAAGCTGTAGCTAAAGCAACACAACAGTGAAAGGTAATGATTGGGGTTGACACCACAGGAGATGCAAGTACCCAAGCATGCATGTTATCAGAAACTACATTGCTACAGCCTCCTTTAAAGACTGCCACAAGATCAACTTTCTCAGTTCTAAGTCAAGTCACAAATGTCAACTGCTGCAGAAGGATCCATCTAGGATGGAAGGATTGGGATAGGAAATTCATGGGGTTTCTACCACAGTTGTTGCAATACACACAAACCAAGGATAAGGTTGCCTATGAAAAACTTGGCCATCAAATTGAATACACAGCAGCTAGTCAATGCAATGCTCCACTGCATAAGGATTTGGCCCCTGACATAATTTTAACACCACATGATAGGGCATTTTCTTGCCAAACTTGTCCATGGGGATACACCTCCATGTGATACAAGGATGCCCTAAGTTTCCTTGCGATCAGTCTTTGCAGGGTGTGTCTTCTAAATTACAGGCTGCTTTGATAGCTACATGGCATTCTAGCTGCTGGTCTCTATACCACCTATCAGTAATTTAAGCTGCTTCAGTGAATTCTTTTATTAGCATAGCATTTCACTCATAAGATAAAGACTACTTTGTATTCTGCATGTTTCAGAACCGAGGTTCATAGAGTATACTTTAAAAGATAATTTTATGTTAAGAATACTGGCCTGTGATATGTCTATGACATTGGTTTTCATTAAATATCAAGTTACAATATAGGCAGGGCATACACTAGAATGAAGAAATAGCAAGGCTTGACCAGATCAGAGTAGATCAGACTAATGAGCTTTCAATATATTCAATATACATTCTACACTTTTTATGTCATTTGTCTCATAATAAAGTACAACTAAAGAGACAATTGTCAACTAGAAAATTTCTTTCTAACCCTTATAAATAGAGACGGATTTATGTCCTGAAAAATGGAAATTTAGATTCCTTTCGTAATCTTGCCCTTTGATATATTTTTATTAGTCATACAGTTGTTATTATCAATGTATTTGACATTTTTTATGACAGCTATGTGGTTTTGGCTACATTATCTCTTAAGGGACTAAATTTCCTGGTCAAACTGTGTTCTAAATAGCCCATTTTTCCTTCGGGCTTCATATGAGTCTCATCTCTTTCTTTATTATCCCTTCAGAGCTGAGCTGAAATTTACTAAATAAAGGACAGGCAGGTGACCCCAAACTGACCAACGAGGTATTCCAGCCCATATAGGTCGTATTTGGTATAAAGCAGAGGGATCTGGAGGGTCTATAGCTTGCTTGCTCACTCGGTCTTTCTCTGGGGGCTCCCAGGCTCTTCTCCCATCTTGGACCGCTTTGCCAGTTTTGCTCGCCTTGGCTCAGGTCCTCTTTTGGTTCCTTCCTCGGAGCATCCAAGGAGGACTCTGTCCGTTCTGCCTTCAATCCCAATCTGTGTGTTCCTGAATCCAGTACCAGAATCCAGCTCCTGAACACAGCTCCCGTCTGCTGCAGGGCCCAGTCTGGGACTCCCCCGGTGCCTGCTCCACAGCATCAGTGGTGACGGTGATGTAATTACCATCAGGGGGGTTGGGTTTGATGCTGGTTTTGTATGTATTTGTAAATATTCTAGTTTTATTATTTTAATTCTCATTAAAGCTGTTCTAGTTTCCTTTTCTAATCCATAAGTCTCTCTCCCTTAATGCCTTTCTCTTCCCCTTTGGGGAGGGAGGGGGGTTAACAGAGAGTGTCTGTTACAGGTATAAGTGGCTGCCCTGACCCTAAACTGTGTCATATCATTTCCTCTATATACTTTAGTGTACAGAGCATTATTCAGATGTGTTCTTTTCAATGTGTAAGCTTTTCTGATCTACTTGTTAACAGTTCCAACATTATCTGTTTTCTAATTCCCTGTCTATTCTTTGTCTATTATCCCCTCTGATTTTGATCCCTGATTTAAGTAATTCTCCACTTCCATTCCTTAAATGAACTCAAAGTGTTTATTTAATGCCTGAAACTATTCTTTTTAATCCATTGGCTCCAATTTCCCACTATCATGCTTAAGAGGATAAACTATTTCTTCCTCCTCTGCCTATTGCTTACTCTCTTCAAGTAATGGTTTTTATTCATCCTTGGTCCACTAATTATCTTTTTACTTGCTACAGTGCTTGCTTGCTTCAATCTGTTGAATTTTCTGCTGATCACACTCTTTAATGTTTTAATACTTTGTGTTTACCTTTGCTGCTATTCTCTTTACATCTTTATTGTAACTGCATTAGTTTCTGCCAATTCTGGATATTAAGATTTAGTAAAGCACTTCTGTGAGCAAATAGAGAGTATCTGTATTTTACAGCGAAGTGAATTTTCTGGATTTTGGTGTAGAGAACAGATTAATATTGTCCTTCTGAAGATATAACATGTTGACAGGTTCTTATATTACATGGCAGATAAACGATGATGATACCAGTTTTCCACTTTTCTGACTGTACTATTGATCTTGTTTATCAGCGCTACCATAAAACACCTAGCTATTCAGTATGTTATCTCCTCCAATTAGGTGTATCTCATTAATCCCATCTTGTATGTTATCTGTCTCTGAGCTTGTAATATTTGAATTCAGTCTTGGAAAATTGCTTACAGAGATTGAACAAGATAGTGGAACAGGAAAAACAAGCTTGTATCCTCTGCTTCAAAATCTTATGTAGTATATTTTTTCTTCCCTTTTACTAGAGACAACTTCTGGCTTTGTAGCGATTCCTTTGTCAAGAAACCGAAGGAAACTCTACTTTTCTTTCTAAGCTAAAGTATGTCTAATTTCCCTTTTTTTCCCCCCTAACCTAGAAAAACTGCTCTTTCTCTATCCAGATAGAAATAAATCAGTTTCAGGGAGGAACATGTATTCATGTTTTCAATCTATTTCTCACAAATAAGTCAATATTCTCAAGAACGTGATTTCTGAAATCATCAGAACAGACCTGCAATCAGGGAAGCTGACGTCTGCTGTGTCTCAGATCCAAGTGAGTGTTTTGCCTGGATCATGCCTAATACTCCTCATGTAAAAAGTCTGTTATTTACAATTACTTTGAGACTGCTAATTATTTGAAATGGAAGTAAATGTCTTCCACTTTAGTTAATGTTTTGGGGGCTTTTTCTTAGTATCTAAACTAGTAGTCATGAGTTCTAGACCCTATTTACGTTTCTGATATGCACTGGGTGTGTGATTTAAAGCTAAACCCTCTCCATGCTTCAATTTATTCTGCACAAAAAGAGGATTAATGGAACATAATGAGGAGACTGCACACTGCAATAGGTGCCTGTAACAGATGTTATGGAAGTACAAGATCTTTGTAATTAGTAAAGAAGAATAAGTACTTGATTCTTTTGTTGCCAACATGTTACTCAAAGGTTTACTTATCTTATTCCACAATGCCTTGATGGCACACATTGCCAAAATGGTGTGTGAAGACCTGCTTCCCAACAGAGGCTTCTCCCAAGGATGATTAAATAAACATAAAGTTCCATCTCCTCCATCGTTCTCCCTGGCAGCTGGGGAGTATTACTTGCTTTCTTCCATACAAAGGCCATAATTTTTCTTGATCGTAGAAAGAAATTTTGCAGTACAGGGAGGGCTCAGCCAGTCTGGCGGCTCATGTATCAAACCAAACTGAGCTCCTGACTTCTTACAGAACATGCTGGTTTTCCATGCAAGATTACAGCTATTATAGTGACATCCTTTCCCCTCCTTTTAATTTTTGATGCAAAATTTAAAAGGAAAATAGCCAAGTAACCGTTCATTTTGCACATGGATGATTTTTCATTGGACAAATGAAGCTTAGCAATTAAATTAGTTTCATTAAGGTTTTCATTGCAAGTAACACAACTATTTCAAATAAAAAAATTTACTGTAGAGTGAAAAAAATTTTGCATGATGTGACACCACACTTATGCATTTTTTATCAAAATATTTAAGTGTACATTAAAAATGCATTACATTTGACAGACACAAAATAAACTCTGGAGAATGAACATACTGATTTGTTCAGTGTATCTTAAATGAATGTAAATCATGACACCAAAACATTTGTTTCACCTTAGTAAGAGACAGGGAAAATTAATTTAGTTCTGCAGCTCCCTCTGTAGAATAATGTTGTGATGATTTTGGTGTATGAGGAGGTGCAATAGGGCTGCTTCTTCTTGTTGTGCAGATCCTGGATAGCTGAGAGTTTAAATCATCCTCTGGCACTTAGAATACTTGTCTGTACTATAAGGCTATGTCTATGCTCTTAACTAAAACAGGGTGAGGGAAAATTTTTGTGTCCTGAGGACAAGGAGCACTGCCTGGCTGCTGTCCAATCTATACAGTGCTTGGCCATAGGTCTCCCCAAGGCACCATGTGGTGTACATCTGGACCCAGCACATAATTATTTGGTTTTATGCATATTTTTTGTTCATATAATATAATTGGCTACATTAATACAAGGGCTATGTTGTGGCTCATTAGAACAATGTTTAAATATCATGAAATTGAGGACATGTGTTGCATATCCTGGGCTGTGATGTGAAGGTACCAAGGGAGCTTTGAGGATGTATGATCTGGAATAGCTTGAAAAAACTATCTGAGAGAGAGGGAACTAAACTTGGTTCAGTTCTGTCCTGAGATAGAGAATGGACCTGGGATTGTGCACAGGTATTGCTTGGAGAAGAACTTATTTGGTTGGTACCAAAACCATGACAAGAAGTATGCTAACAATTCAGCTCTGTGGATAGTCAGCAGCACTGTGCTTGTTCCAAGGTCCTATATTATTTAACAGGCATAAAGCAATTCCATTTCTTATGGATTTATTTTTTTTTCCCTGAAAAGTTCTTCTGTTATATTGACATGCTCATTTGGGTGCAGTACCAGTACTATAGAACTGCTCACTATCAGCAGACAGTATAGGAAGTGAAAAAGGGATTACTGATCTAACCATGTCCATATTAAAGGCACTGGACTGCTCTAACTGCTTTATTAGTATATTTTAAGAGACATAACAATGTCCCTGCCAAGGCTTGTAGAAAGGTAACTTTGATGGCAAAAAAAGTTGAATGTTTACTAGATAATAGTGCAACATTCCTAGTTCTGTGCACACTTGCTGCTTGTGAAGTCTTGTGTGCTAAGTTATTCCACGATGCAGAAGCAGACTTTGGCTTATTAAGCCTGTCTTTTTGGTCCATGAGGCTTCTCTCTGGTGGAAAAAAACCCAACTTATCTTGAGCTCTGTTATCCACCTGGTTTCTAGAGTGGCCTCCTGTCAAACAAAAGAGATGCTTTATCTTACTTGAGGGGGTAGAGGCACAAAATACTTATCACTAAGCTTGTTAAAGCCAAATGTATCTCTCACCTTCTCATAGAGAGGAGTCTCTACTAGAGGCCTGTGAATGTATTCTCCTTGATCTCAGGGGTTCTGAATGTTTTCATCTTAGAAGAAAGCATGTATTTGCAAATTAAAGCAATACATCCCATTATGTAACTTTCATTTATATCCATAGCAAAGATTGAAGCACATACCAGAAAAAGCCCACATTTAAGACCCATCTCCCTTGCTTTAAATTAAGTTCTAATGGTCAACATTAATATAATACACTGGTTTAAAGATCTGTAAACAGATTTTTATAATTGTTTTCCATATAAGTATTTGTGAAAGAATGTGTTGATTTTAAAAATATTTTCTGACCTCAGAGGAAACTCCCTTGGACTAATAAACAGCCTCTTCTAAGTCAGAGCTGGCAGTTCAGGCTTTAACCAATTTTAAGATACATGTTTCATGCAAACATGCTCTCAAAAGTAAGAGTGTGCTTCTCTTCTTTGTCAACAAAAAATTGCAGAAGCCTGAAAGAAATCAGAACTCTACACGTGATTTTATCCTGTCAAAAACAGTCACCCCAGATATAAAATCAAAAATTTGTATTGCTCTTTTCTCTGAGACTATTGGGTGCTCCATGAAGCCGCAGGAGCTTCAAAGGAAAATGACAGGTACTTTGATTTGAACAAGAAAAATGAAAGATCTCAGTGACTTCACACACTGTAGGGTCCTTACCTAATAAATGTCTGATTCATATTCATTGCTTTTAGCAGGGCTGAATCACTTCACAAAATGGTATCAGAAAAAAAAATCTGTTTTTTCTCTTGACTGTCGAGTGACATCACTCATTCTAGAAATTATTTTTTGTGTGAGAAGATGAGTTTTACAGGTAACCTGTGGACTTGTGGGCATAGTTCTTCTGATGATGTTAGGGCTCTTCACATGGACTATATTGCAGAATTGAGGTTTAAGGAGTTTTAGTAAATCCTTAATTTCCACTAATGATATTGAAGGCATGTCATTTCCTGGGGAAGGATTTATTGGGTCCCATATAAACCCTGCCTGCTAGACAGTGTTCTGGGATTTTTAGAAGACTTATTTCTTCCTTTATTTTATTATTTTATTTTATTTTATTTTATTTTTAGAGTTATTCTAATGCTTGTTATTTGGATGTAAATTGGATGCACATTCTTGCTTAGTTTGTAAGGAATGAAGTTTTTGAGAGGAAAATGATCATTTCATTGAGGATTTTGTGGCTGACAATTGCATTAAGGCTCAAATCTTTGATCAAAAATCCTCATACTATTTCATCTCTCTGAAAACAATTTTATTATTTTTTTTTTCCTTTTATCATTGAATCAGAAAGTCTTGGAAATGCTGTTTTACAGAAGTACTCACAATTTGGGGATAGAAAGTTGGTTTTAAGTTATTGTATTTAATTGCTTTGTATGAGGTCCTTATTAAGCAATGCTTCTCTGTACTGGTCTCATGATTTGGGTATTAAAAAAGTCCGAGTGGACTCTTTAGGACTGATGAGCCACTAACAATTCCAAAACATGAGAAGTTAATAGCTATTATAATAAAATATGTAGTTCTCTTTCATGCCAGATCTTTGACATAACCCTTTCTCTTCCTTCCCATTTGGAGGTTTTTTAGAGACACACATATTACTTGAGCAGAAATAAATATTTAATATGTATTATTGCACCCTAAAGTTGCTTTTCTCAAACAGTATTGATTCTGCAGTAGAATCCATAACAGCTTAAGGCAATAATTCATATATCCACACAAAGCTCTGAGCCTGCTTAAAACCCATGTGGCCTTACTGGACTGCATTTTATTCTTAATTATATCCATGCTAAATTAGATCAAGTCTGTTTAAGTCAGTTGAGAATAGAATTTGGATTTCTGTCATCAGTATTCAGGAAGTTTCCTCATTAATTTTTGTCCTTTTCCTTAATGTCAGCGTTCCTTCCCTCTCCCCCTCAGACATGTTTAAGAAATGATTGCTTATCTGTTTCTCAGGACTGTTCATTGGAACAAAGTTTCTCAAAGTGTCATTTTGCAACTTGGGTTACTATTCATCTGTTGCCAATTCTGTGTGTATATATATA
>JANIJG010019643.1:18679-58937 GCA_024611175.1 Megaceryle torquata
GGGTAATTAGTGATAGAACCAGAGGGAATGGCTTCAAGCTGAAACAAGGTAGGTTTAGACTAGACACTAGGAAAAAAATCTTCATGGAAAGAGTGGTGAGATATTGGAATAGGCTGCCCAGGGAGGTGGGTGAATAGCCATCCCTGGATGTGTTTAAGAATCGCTTAGATGTTGTGTTGCGGGATATGGTCTACAGGTGAAACTTGTAGAGTACGGTGAATGGTTGGACACAATGATCCCATGGGTTTTTTCCAACCTAGATGATTCTGTGATTCTGTGAAATCTAAATTATCTAATTTCACATTATGCCTAATTTTAGGCGTTAGTCTCAAAACCTTCAAAAGAACCACTCTTCATTATTTCTATGCAGTAGCAGTAGGCATTCACTTAAGGACATCTTATTCACTAAGTCACCCTAAATCTGGATGAAAATTAGCTACCTAAGTTAGATGCAGCATGACGTGTACCATTCCATACCGTACCACATATCACATCTCCTACAGATACTTTTGGAATAGAGCACAACAAAGTAGGCATTTAGGCCATGATTATTATATTCTGGTTCTCACCCAGGTTAAAATGTCAAGCAGTTTGGAACTACTTCATTTTAAACAAGATTGAGATTATAAAATAAGTGTGTTAGAAGCTACATTAAACTTTGTGGATGCTGGTCCATCATTCACATTAGGTTTAAATTGAGACATAAATTGTATATTTCCTTTTACCTGAAACAACAGGATCCCCTACCCAAAACACAGACTCAGTAAAAGACTAAAGAGGAAATAGGTACTAGAAAATTACTGTGTGTCATTTGATATGTGTGTTTCAGGAATATTTGAAAAAAAACCCAAACAACTAAATGTCAAAAACTGAGAAAAAGAAGCAGCGGAAAGACAAGAGGTAAGAAACATACATTTAAGAGGTGGGAAAATTCTATGTAAAATGAAACTTTGGGCAAAGAAATAACTTTTTCTTGTTTAACTGCAATGGTGTCTAAGAAAATGGAATTTTGTGTGCACTGTAAATAACCAGGACTGTATCAAAGAAATGTCTGACTACATCATCAAATTACACCTTGGTGTTGAAATGTTTTGAAAGACCCATGAACTGGCTAACTGCAAAAGCCAAATGAAGCTACAATGTCATGATTATTCCATCCCACTTGTTAAATAATTCATTAAAAAGCAACAACACCCCATGAAAAACCCCAAACAATCAAACCAAACCAAGAAAACTTAAATAAAGAATAAACAAACAAAACCACCAAACCAAACAAAAACCCCCACAACCAAACCAAACCAAACCAAAACCCACAAAAACCACACTACAAAAAAACCCAAAACAACCAACCAAACACAAACAAAACCCACACAAATATTAATATATCTTAACAAGGCTTTACATTTATTTCAGAGATGGAGTTAATTTTCTTGGACTGCCTTGTATTCCCAAGGAAATTCATAGAATTTGCTCTGGGGACATCTTACTGCAGCCTTTCAGTATCTAAAGGGAGCCTACAAGAAAGCAGGAGAGGGACTTTTTAAAAGGGTATGCATGCGGTGATAGGACAGGGGATTTAAAATGAAAGCAAGTAGATTAAATTAGATGTAAGGAAGAAATTCTTCACTGTGAGGGTGGTGAGGCACTGGAACAGCTTACCCAGAGAGGCTGTGGTGAGGCACTGGAACACTGCTGCAGTTGCGTAAAGAGGTTGTGGATGCCCCATCACTGAAAGTGTTCAAGGCCAGATTGGATGGACCTGGTCTAGTGGAAGATGTTCCTTCTTATGGCAGGTGGGGTGGATCTAGCTGATCTTTAAGGTCCTTTCCAACCTAAAATCATTCAATGATTCTGTGATTCTATGATAGAAAATTTGGAAATACTGTAAAAACTTGTCTCACAAAATATAGGAAATCACTCTGGAAGTATCCAAAGTATGACAAAGCCACATTCAAACTATTCTTAGGTGAAAATTGCTTTACCAAAATTTCAGCATCATGATACTGGCAGACTTGGCTATAATTACACTGTAGTCATGCTTTTACTGTTTTTAAAAATCACTTTAATACAAAGTTGTATGATTTCAATCAAGTTCTAGGATCCATTGAGAGGTACTCAAATCAAGCCATCTTTCCCAAGATACAAATATTTTCTTCACAGAGACAAAATAGCACAAGACTTCTATATTTCCCTGGTCTCAGGGCTGTATGAAACATATGCTACATTGCAATATCTGAACAGCATAGGCACCTGACACTGTCAACCGTTCACCAAGGGTGCAGAGATGGTTAGCGGGGAAGTAACACAACAGGTTATTTTTCAAAACCTGTTCTAGTAAACTGGCTCAGATTGTTGTAAGGGTTTTCAATTATTAATGGCCAGAATGCCTGGAAGAAAGTTCCATTTATTGCTTTTCTCCCTTGTGCTGTGGTTGTTTTTTTCGACTTTCTCAGAAATTGAAGACAGAATCTCTCTGCTCCAACCAGCAGCATTGAGAAAGGGTTTTTGTTACAAAATTGCTGTACATAAAAGGTCTATATTAATTGCATAATTCTATAGGCTGCAACAAGATGCTATCTATATGCATAAAACTAATGATCAGAGACAGTCTGGAACTTTCCCAGTCTAACATAATTTTAATATTTCTTGGGGAAAATATATATTTAAAACACATATATTATTAATCTGATAGGCACAGTGGTTCTCATCCTCTGAAGCAGCATGTGTAAAAGAGGACTTCCAAAGGGAAAAGTCTGTTTGTAATTTAAAGCCAGTGCAGCACAATCTTTGTGCATAATATTGGCATTCAGAAAACTTGCATTGTATTCCCAGGGCTGGTGTCTCATCACTAGTTGATCTTTGAATACAATTCTGTACAAAGGAAATGATCAGTATGCAGGAGTTACATATTAATATGTATGCACTTGGTTTTACTATCAATGTTTATGTTTTGAATGTTACTCCAAACCGTATGATTCCAGTCAAATACCATAACCCTTCATTATGTAGTTAAGGAACATTTGAGATTAACCTTTTTTTTTTCTTTTTTTTTTTTTTTTTTTTTTTTTTAATTTCAATATGTAGAACATTTTCTTATTAGGGACTGAAATATCCTCATCTGTTAAATGGGGAAGATGCTGGTGCATAAATTTCTAAAGTGCTCTGAGTTCTATGTAGAGATCACTGCTAATGATTACTATAAATTCAGCTCTGGTAAGTATAGCATTAGGAAAGTATCTTGCTCTATTCAATATGACTTCACACTATGATAACTACAGGTGCATGTACTAAGCATACTAGAGAGATAGTTTTTATTTCTTGTCCTCTATATAAACGTAGAAAGACTTAGAATACCATGCTATCATTGCATCTATTGCAAACTCAATATTTAGTATACCACAAGGAATAAAGGAAAAATGCTGTGACTCACACTGGCTTAAAATTCATCTTTATAGTGTACTGTATTAGTGTATAGTCTTTAAAATATACAGCCTTAATTTTTTATGCTGTGTTAGTGTTTAGCATTATTTTCAAGCTAGAGCCTCTCCCTACCTCTTTAAATAAAACTTGACGTGTTAGAGTTGGTAAAGTTGGAATATTGTCTAAATTACTTAACTTTAATTAATTTCTGTATGACACCTAGATATAAAATGCTATAAAATTATATAATTAATGCTGAGATATTTTATTAACTTGCTTAACAACTAAGCCTTGAATTAATAATCAGAACTATTAAAAAAACTGTTGTCTTTGATTCAGTGCAATGCTAAGTCTCTCCATTTAGAGCTGTGTTCATATTCTACTGTGCTGTGCTAATAGCAATGTCTGAACCTGATCATTGTGTTTCCCTTGTAAGCTAAATGAAAATCTCTGTTTCAGATATTCTCTTGAGACCAGCATCCCTCACCCGGGACATGTGGTGATGAGACCCCCAACAAAAGTACATCTTACAGGGATACTTTAACTTTGAAACCAGAGTGCTTAGCTGATTCAGAGTGCTATTACTCTCATCACTCTGAGCATCGTATAACTAGACACAAAGGAAACTCACTGGTAATTTGGTGCAGCAAATGGAAAAATGGCAGTATTTCAATGGCAAACTGAAAACAAGCTGGAAGACCAGACTCTTCTGAAAGATGCTCCTTTTTGAAATGTTTGAATTGTGATCCAGTTTAATCACTTTATATCACTAACAAGTTAGGTAAATCCAATTACTCACTCATCATACCAATTCCTCTAAAGAAGTGAATGTCTTTTATGTGAAGAAGAACATAAAAGTTGCAGGGCCTTGTCCAGAGCCCCACATTTTCAATCACAAGATTTTTAGGCCCCTTTAATTTACTCAGGATTTCTTTATACTTTGTAATAGTTGCTGGAGTAAGATTTTGAGAATGTGGTAGGTGGCTGCATTTGATGAATGCTGTTATTTATGAAATTTTTTCAGTCGCTATTAAAAAAGGCAACTATTTCAGTTAACCAGTTTGTATGTCTATAAAAGAACAGGCTGCAGATGGACAAAAGAACATAATTTCAAACATACTAAAAAGCAACTAGTTTAGCAGTTATTGAGTCCTGGACACTTAACTGCCTGGCCCAAAAGCTTCTCACACCAATGGTCCTGGAAAGCTGAACTCTCTCTTCCACCTAATCTGCAAAGGAACCAGACAAAGAGGTAGCAATATTTCCAAAGTGACTTGTTTAGATATGAGTTCAAACATATCTACCAATCAGGAAGGTTTTGTGCCTTGACAGAATGCAGTGGGAAGCGCATTTTTTCCCATATACAAGAAATAGGAGAAGGACACAGAGCCACTTGTCTTTTATGCAGTATCTTTATGCAAAGCTTTCACCTGGAATGACCTCAGTTTAAAAGCATCCATACTTACATCTAGAAAGCAACATAATTACAAGGCTGAAGGGTATTTGTCAGAGAATTGTAGAATCATAGATTTTTCAAGTAGGAAGGGATTCAAGGATCATCGAGTTCAACTCTCTGCTCCTTACAAGACTATCTAACATTAAACCGTATGACTAAGAGCATCATCCAGATGCTCCTTGAACTCTGATGGGCTTGATGCCATGAACCTTGATGCCTGGGGGGCCTATTCCAGTGACTGACCACCCCCAGTGATATCTCTTCTATTTCTTAAGCTGGGTCACTGTACACTGGACTGGAAGTTTCTTGGGATCAGAAGGAGAGCTAGGAGGAAAGAGAGAAGTGCCATTACTTGTTGGTGAGAACTCTTACTGGAACTGGCTATAACAAAACACTAAACCAGAGAATGTATCTGATGTTTCTCAAAGCTGGTTGAGTTGGTTTCTCTAGAAACCAAGCTAAGCCAAACAATCTAAGTTTTACATATAATAATTTTTGAGTTTATTTTTTTAAGTTGGCTTTGGAGATGCAATTAGACCTTGCATTTGATGCTATCTGAGAAGGAAGACTGAGAAAAAAATCTATCCTTCACAAGAATGCTCAATTTGAATAGTTTATCTTATGTTAAAATATTTTGTACTTTTCAATCTTTTTATCAATACTTTATCCTCTATTGCAGTCTTTCCTTAGAAGTTATCTTTTTCATGGTGATTGTTCAACTCTTGTCTCCTTAAATGATGTAATGCTCCTTCTGTTGTTAGCATCAACATGTTTTGTTCTTGAAGTTGTCAGCTTGTTTACTTCTTTAGGTTTGATACCTTATTCCAATAGACATCTTAAACTATTTATATTTTTTCCTTGTTATACAAAATGGTTTTCCATTCAAAACCTAATATTGGCTTGTATGACAGAATAGATATTAATATATTGAATTATGAAAAAAATGTAGACCAATATATTATTATTATATTGTTTGCCAAACCTGGATTTTAGCAGGCATATACTTCTGTTTACTTTGCAGCTAAGCTAAGAAAAAGGTCAACAGATAACACAAAGCGGGTGGTAAAGGAAATGCAATGCCCATTGTCTGCATAAGTCCCAGTGAAAAGAAAAATCTTTTGGTATATAATGGACAACAGAAAGGGACTACAGTTATAAAGCCATATGCTACATAAAGAATGTAGAAATCTTGGAAGCATACTTTCAAAGATTTTTACAAAAATGTTTTAAGATACTGTCTATGAAATAAAAAAATATCTGTAAGGGGAGATCTCAATCATCTTGATTTGTGGAATAATAATGGAGAAACTCTCAAAAGAACAATTTATTGATGTATCAAATGCATTATTAAAAAAAAAAAATATTTTTTTTCTAGAGTTTATCTGAAAGAAGACCAACCTTTAAGCACAAACATGCTTGATCAACCTCCTAACTTTCCATGTTTAAATTATTGGCTTTGTAGATGAGGAAAGAGCAGTGGATATTGTCTAACTAGACTTTGTAAAGACTATTGACACTGTATTCCATAAGATACTCACAGAGAAGCTGATCAGGTATAGGCTGGATGAGGTGGACTGAAAACTGGCTGAACCTCTAAGTCCGGAGGGTGGTGACCAGCCGTGCAAAGGCTAGGTGGAGACCACAAACCAATGCTGTACCCTAGGGGTCAATTCCACATCTAGTCCTGTTTGACATCTTCATTAATGATCAGCATGATGGAGCAGAGTGTACCCTTAGCAGGTTTGCTGATAACACCAAACTGGGAGGAGTGGCTGATACACCAGACAGTTGTGCTGCCAGTCAATGAGACTTGGACAGGCTAGAGAAAAAGACAGGGAGAAACCCTGTGAAGTTCACCAAGGGGAAATGCAAAGTCCTGTACATAGGAGAAATAACCCTATGCACCACTGTATGCCAGGGGCTGACCATCTGGAAAGCAACTTTGCAGAAAAGGACCTGGGGGTCCTGGTGGACAGCAAGCTGAACATGAGCCAGCACTTCTGCCCTTGATGCAAAGAAAGCAAATGGTGTTCTGAGCTGTATTAGGCAAGTATGACCAGTAGATTGAGGGATGTGATCCTTCCCCTCTACTTGGTACTGGTGAGGCCACACCTGGAGTCCTGTGTCCAGTTCTGGCCTCCTCAGTTACAAGAGAGAAATGGGCATACTAGAGACACTCCAGCAAAGGGCCATATGGATGATGAAGGGACTGGAGTATCTCTTCTATGAGGAAAGACTGAGACACTTGGAACTGTATAGCCTGGAGAAGGATCAGGGAGTATCTCATCAATGTATATAAATATGTGAAGGGAGGGTGCAAAGAGGATGAAGACAGGCTTTTTACAGTGGTGCCCAGTGACTAGACAATAGGCACAAACTGAAATACGGGGGGATCCATCTGAACATCAGGTTCAGAGAGTGACTGAGCACTGGCACAGATTGCCCAGAGAGATGCCCAGATATGTTTTAAATGACAATTCAGTATCAGAAGGGTCAGTTCCTATAGGAAAAAAAGGAAAGAGGGCAAACGATAGTTTAAAAACAACTGTGTGCATGATCTTAGCCCCTAATCTAGAAAGGTTCAAAACCCACCATACAGGTTCTTTGTAGAATAATTTATGAGTGCTGTAATATCAGAGAGAATAAAAAGTCTTTTGTTTTAATTGTATACATCAGTTAACAGAGACTGCTCATAGCCTTCAGCTGGTAAATCAGTGTGTACTTAACTAGAAATCACAATATGATTTTAATGAAAATTGTCTTGAAAAATAAAGCAAACCTTCTGATGATGTCAAGTAATAGGAAAAGCACTCCTCCCACCCAGCCCGGTACATTCATAGGTGATTGTAAAGATGCCAGAGATGTCCAGCTGACTGACTGATGCTTATTTGTAAGCCTGATTTGTTTTGTATGGGTCAGAGCCCTGGCCAACCCTAGGAATAGATAAAAAGGGCAGCTGCACAGAGTGAGTGGAAAGACAGGTATCAAGGTCTCTCCTCTTTCCATTAATTCTCTTTCTGCTGTTACCACACAAAGTGAAGCTGGGATGTGCACTCATCCCTAAATGTGTACCATGTGTACCCACCTCCCACTGCAGAGGTGGGTTGTTAGTCCAGTCTGACCAGAACAGAAAGTCTAGCACTACATCCATTTTCTTACTCAGACCTGCTCTAGGCTTACTATCTGCACCAGACTACACCATTCTTTTCTCAGCGGCCTGTTAGGCAAGGAGGTTACACTGGGACACTAAGAAGAGGTAAATTCATATTTAAAGGGAGATGACTATCCATGGAGAAAGGAAAAGGGCTGGAAGTCCCGGTACCTAGATGAATGTGGGGAAAGGAGGGAATGGCAGATTGGAGAGAAGCAAAGTCGTGAAGCCTTCACTGACCTTTGCCATTCTTCTGCCCCACCACTCCCATTGCTGGAACTTTCTCACTCCTTTTCTTTGTCAGATCATCTCTGGATACCACCCTGCCATCACCACCAATCTACTTAATAATCTAAAGAAACCTTTTAATGTCTATATTGATTTTTTTTTTCCAATTCTCCTGAGAAATCTGAATCTGTCTGTGGTTGGTTCTGGCACAGAGAAATTAAATTTTCTCATAATGGCTTTGGTAGATCTAACCATACTTTTTCTAAAGGAGTCAAATTGCACTATGAAGAATAAACACCAAAAATCCAGTATGTATGATACTTACAGCTGATAAGATTCACAATATTAGCAATCTAAAAGGTGTCTGGTTTTCTGGGCTTACTTCATCTAAAGAAAGGTATATCTCTGAAGTTTGATTCAGCCCATTGGTGTGACAAGGAGATTAACACACTGTGCCACTCATCCCTTCCCTCAAGGCCAAACTGTGCTTATTTGGTCATTGTAGGTTTGCCCTGAGAACATCAAGGGTCTTCTGGCCCAGTTCACAGCTGCCTACTGTCTTGGGTAAATGTTTACAATCTGATTCAGATTTTTTGCCTTGATCATTGAAGCTGTAAGTCATTGCACAAAAATAAAAAAAAACAAACCAAACCAAAACAGAACAAACAGGCAAGGGAGTCCTAGAAATGGGTGAAGGACCAATGGTTTATTGATTAACATTAGTGGAGAATAACTGGCAAAACCAGTTTGATTTGTTTGCATTTGCCACCCCTTTATGCTGAAAGGATCAAGGTCTGCAAATACCTATTCACGTGTTCAGCTTTAAGAGTACAAACAGTATGGTGGGGTATCTCAGACTGTGTTTACTGCTTTCTTTGTACTCTTTGGTGAATTTGGAAGGAAAAAACTCACAACACCACCCACAGATACATGTTGATATATTGAATTACAACTCAATTATGCAGTTATTAGAATATATGCAGACAAAAGCCATTGTACCATAGCATATTCTGCACCCACTCCAATGAATGTAGATGTAAAGCAGAGCAAAATCTGACTCAGTGTTGCCCAGTAGCATTTTCACCCCATTAAGGAACTTATTATTCACCTGCTAATACATTAAAACAGCTCTTTTTGCCACACCCAGAAAGAACACAGGTTTCAGCTAGTGAGTGTTATGTGCCTTTGTATTTAAAAGCAGAGAAAGGGGAATTTTCAGACCTTACAAGTGACTGACCTCATCTGCTTTCTCTGTCATTTGCAGTAAAGAGGACTGAGTCTGCTGGGACTAATCAAAGTTGTACCTGCGAGAGCCCCCTCAAACCCAGGGTTCAAAAGAACGTAAAGCAACACCTTAAGGGGGCTGCATTATTCAGTACAGCTTGCAGTGCCTGCTTGTTCATTTTCAGCATTCTTCACTGGTGCAATATTTACTATATTTGGTTGCAAAGGAAGACTAATAACCTTGTGTTTTTCTTGAGTTTTAAAGTGGACACTCATTCTTACTAGAATAGTCACAATCATACTATATCCAGCCCTTTTTATTACTCCCTGACACTAAACTCATGTCTATCCAGTTTTTTGACTTACAATGCAGACATGTAAAATATGTCTCCACAAGTCAATGGTGGTATCATAAATACTCTATTATGGGATATTAATGAAAGGGACTGCCAAGGTACTCATCATACTAGCATAGCAGAAGGCCCATAAAAAGCTAATAAATCAAATAATCTTAACAGCCCATCTACAATAAGCAACATATAAAAATGTGTTCTTTGTCAGATATATTGCTCTGGGTTCTCTTAGTCCTGGAGTTTGCTGACACATACAACAAAAATAGCCATTATAATGACCTTATCAAGTTCTACCATCCTCTGTTTATATACTACAAGTCCCTGCATGCACAGTGCAAATTGTAGGCATCATAAAAGCACATCTGTTAGCTGCGTAATGCCACCTACCATATGCTCCATGAAAAGATATATAGAGGGAGAAGTTAGTAGTGGGGGTTGCTAAAA
Source organism: Megaceryle torquata (assembly GCA_024611175.1). Classification (NCBI taxonomy): domain Eukaryota; kingdom Metazoa; phylum Chordata; class Aves; order Coraciiformes; family Cerylidae; genus Megaceryle; species Megaceryle torquata. Next base: position 28,956 of record JANIJG010019643.1, read on the forward strand.
CAGACTGGACAGACTTCAAGTCCCTGGAAACCTGAAGAAACATGTTGCAGAAACACCAACCTCCAGCAGCTCAAGGACTACTTACATATACCTGCAAGCATGAGCCATGGTTTCTAAACATAGTAGTTACTTTTAATGTCTTTCATAAAAATGGTGACTTTCTGGGGTGATTATTTATTTTTGGACATGCAGGTCTAGACAATGGATGTTTACCATACACATACCAAGCACAGAGAATCTGCCCTTCATACTGAAATAAATCTTATTCTATGAGAAGCAAGTTACTCCAGACCACCAAGAACTCTTCGAGAGCGTGTAACTTCAGAAAAGTTGAATATAGCTTTTAACATGGCACAATCTTACAGTGCATCTGTGACAACTGGGTGATATGTATAAAACTGAAACCACATTGGTAACATGATGCAATCTTACAGAGAACAGGAGGAATCTTCTTGTTTCATTGAATTTCAAAAATCTAGAAAACTTTATTTTAAATAGAAATCCATATCTATCCAGAATCTACTAATGTAAATTTTCCTACTAATTGTATACAGAGATTCCCTAGCCGTAATATGTTCTCCTGTCTTAGGCTTGGACTAAGATGTTCTTCTATGTAAGAAAAAGACCTCTCTTCATTTTTCTTAATCCCAAGAGAAGCACTTTATCTTTTACAATAGAGGAATGCATTTTGACTTTCATCACAATTGTTCACTGGACTCAAAACAAAAAGAAAAAGAGGAGCAGTACTGACTGATATGTTAAAACACTGCCAGGCTGAACAAAGTACATTTTCTGATTGATCAAAATGCAGACTAGAATAAGCATCTATCTTTAGGAGGTGAGAATAGACTTACTCTTTTTCAGGAAAAATAAAGTCTATGGAAAGTAAGCCTACTACTTCCTAGAGAGAACATAGGCTAAAATGCTGCCTTTGTTTCTTTATATTCAGTAAGAACACAGTTTAAGAAATGTACTGTGTTGCTCAAACTTTTAAGCAGATTCTGTTATCATTACAAATAATCCAATTTTCCGAGAATCCAAGCCATGCTGTTTCTAAAGTTTACAAAAGATGCTGTGGATCATTCATAATGATTCCTTTTGCTCTATTTTCAAGATTTCAAATTTTTAATTTATGTTTTACTTTTTTTTTTTTTTTTTTTTTAATTTAAAATGCTTCCTAGTTTAAAGGAGTGGAAACTTCAATAAAGTTAGATTTTTTCTGCTTTCTGCAATTTTAGTTGTAAAGAGAAAAAAACAACAAACGTTTTAAGTTATAATGATTCCCACTACCTAGTTTTTTTGATTAAGACACCAAATCTATCTGTGAATAAATAACCTGACAATATATTATAATTGTAGTTCACTTTATAGATTAAGAATGTCTATATTTTAGTTGGGAAAGACTGTGATCATATCTGCATGATGCGGCATGGAGCTCCAACTTGTGGCAAAGACTGCAGACTAACAGCATCATTGCCAAGGACACAAGAGAATTATACTTTCCAGATATTGTTAATCCAAAACGCAGATTGGTTTTCACACAGTATTTTTAATGTGCTCATATCTAATGCACTTATCACTAAGAAGAAAGGAAAGTAACAAATGAATAATCAGCTTGCCCAACCCCCATAAAGACAAAAGCTTCCAACTGAGTCACTGCCCAGTTTTGAGGATTAAGGATAAATTTTTCTTATGTTTGCTGTACCTATGTCTACCATAGACAGTAAGAGCCTTCTTCTGCTCTCATTTACATGTCAGGCTGACTAAAAGGATGTTAGTATCTGAAGCTGATTAAAACTATACAGGTAACAACAAATTTAGGATTTCAAGGTCAGTTAAGCTCTTGTGACTAGTTGGTATAATGTCAAAACCAATTCTTATCAACAATAGTATCCACATTGATTTCATGGGGACTTTTCAAGAGTTCCACAGATAACTAAATGTCACGTGAAGAACTGTCCTGGTTTGACTGCCTTGAATTTGCTTTGATTAGTACTCCTACAGCTGGTAGGAAACAACAGCAAGCAACCAAAATTTAGTCACCTTTTCTATGTTATGCATGACAATTAAAAACTGTACTATTTCCTCCCTTAGTTACTTTTCTAGGATGAAGTCTCTTAATGACATAACTCTTTAGGTTCTTCCTTTCTTAGAAATTCAAATTATTTTTAAAAATACCACGGAGTCTCAGAGCTAGAACTGGTGCATTTTCTGTCCTTTTAGCCACTGCTGAGCCAGTGGCTAAAATATTATTAATTGAATAATCTGTTATAATCCCAGGGCTGGAGTTCTAAATACTAGAGTCTGTTACCATATATGTAAAGTTCTGATGTTTGTTATTTTTTTTTTTACCTGTGTATGTTGTTTTACATTTATCTACATTGATTTTCATCCTTTAACATTCATTTATGAAGTGTCATGTAAATGCTTTTGCAGAATTTCAGTGCAATTGTTCTGTCTTTATTTCTTTAATTTATCACAGTCAGCAAACTTGTCTCCTCACTATTCACCCTACCTTCAAGACAGTTCCAACACTTACAAGCATGTCAAATTAGATGGTCTCAGTGCAGATCTCTGAGAAACTCTTCTGTTGATTTCCCTTCACTTTAAAAAGTTATTTAATCCTGTCCCCTGTTTTCTACCCTCCAATAGTTTTGAAGAATGATTTAGCTTCATAAACCCCATATTGATTCTTCCTCTATCTCTTGTATGTATGCACTATTCTGGAAACATAGGACCTTTCACACTGAAAAAGTATTCCAGGTTCTGAGGGCGTCTCTGACTTTGCAATGTGTAGGCCAAACCATGAGAAAGTGACTCTCCTTGGTTGCCATGCTTTATTAGTCAAACCTTGTCTTCTCTTTGGCCATCCTTGAGCTGACCATGGAAGAACAGCTTTTTCAGGTTCAATGCTATGAAGGGGGCTTGCAAACCCCTATCAGAAGCCAAATGGATAACTTTATGCTGCCATAGGCAGTCTTTCCTCAGAGGCTATCATCAGTTCTTGTATTAAAAGTGCTTCTAAGGGAAGGAGGAGGAATATGCATAGTATAAAACAAAAGTGAAGACTCAGAAATGTGTGACATTAAGCACAGATATTTTATTCTTTTTCAGCTACATTCAACTGGGTTATAATGTTTATATAGGCTGTACACTAGAATTACTTAGTAATTAATTATTCATGCTTCTGCAAAATCATATTTAGCACATTTGAATTAAGGTGGTCCCTTCTCTTACCTTTATTTCAGCCATGAAAAATAGCGAAGAATGAACAAAATTAGATAAGACACCCCTGAATGTCAAGAAAACCCCAAATGCCACTACATTGCTCTGCAAGCAAGCCTCCTTGTTTGTCCGGTGGGTGGGCTCAGGGAGCCACTGCTTGCATGTGAACATCGGGGCTGCCAGGCAGGTGTCTCCTCCCACTGGCTGGTGCTTTTCTGGGGGTCCTGCTGCACCTCTGCTTGCCCTGCTGTAGCCACCAGCCACCCTGATGCAGCCATCAGCCATCCTGCTCCAGGAAACAGCAGCTGCCTATCTGGGAGCTCCCCTGGGCATGGACATGGCCAGCTGCACAGCTCTGGACCCACTTTTTAGCACTACCCCCAAATCTTCTAACTTCAGCTCAGGAGTTGGGCCAGGCCATCAGCAATTTTCCACAAGAGCTTTTAGGCCACCACTCTTTTCTGGAGTGTGAGAGAGTTCAGTAATACAGATGTGCATCACTCTGTGCCCTGTGCCAGAGGTGGGGCACCTTTGTTTCTGTTAGTAAAGTGGCACCTTTTCTCTTGGTGGGACTGGCGAAGGTGCTATGCTGCCCTCTGGCCTTTGATGATCTTTGGCAGTTGTCTGAGTCATGTTGAAGGGAAATTCTTGCTCTTGTCTGGGGTTAGCTCCCTGAGGCTTCTCACCTCCAGCTGCTGCTCCAGAAAGGTGCTGGGCTCCTACAGATGCTGTACTGCATTTTCTAGCTCTGCATGGATATCTCAGAAACTGAGGAGCTTCTCACAGTGTGATACATACCTTCATTTAAGCATCAGAATCCAACTCTTAATGACAATTCTAAGAATTGTTTTAAAATGGTCTGCCCATCTGAACAGTCACATGAGAAATGTTAATGAGCAGTGTGTGCTCATTCAGTAATAGCAGCAAAATCTAATTAAGTAGCTCTTTTGTTTTAGTTTGGCTTGACTAAAACACACAAATAAGCTATCACACAAACCCAGCAGTTCACTGTCATGTTCATAATCTTTTTGGTCCAGAATAGACAAAACAAATAACAGGTATCAGACATTCCTTTTCAGAAAATCAATTTAAATGCTTAAGCATGCCTTAAGATTGTTAATTTATATCTGTATTCATAAACTATACTCATTAATTATATACGTTACATCATGCTAGGTATATTGGGTGCATGGTTCACTTACATCACTCACAGATGTGTTCTAGTACCACCAGATAGGCAGTATTTTCCTACATTAACTCCACAAATCTGTAAAATACAGTTGAATTTATTAACATCTAAAGTTCGTTGGTGTAAAACTGTCCTTAATTGCTTGGACTGCAAATATTTAAGCAGAACATATAAATTCAGTACAAGGCTAATTGCTCTTATTACTCCTTTTATGGAACCATGTAACCTTTTCATATTAAGGTAGGCTATTTAATACTTATTTTACTTTTATGTCCAATGTCCAAACACAATTATGTCTACTAAAGACACTAACAAAAATCTAGTGTTTTTCCAAAGCCTTTGTTGATTTTTATTTGCATATACATTACTGCAAATGCAACACAGTTTTGTATAGTCAATATTTCTTTTTATTCCAATGGGCTACTGGTACTTCAGTGTATTCTGTATTATTTCCTGATGGCAATAATCACAGTTGGATTGGACACAAGGGACACAGAGACACCTTGTGCTGACAGAGGGAGGATTCCTGGAGATGGGTATGGATGTCCATATGTCAGAAGATGATCACCCTATCCTCTTCCTCCATATGATGTGAAATATTGACTATGTTCCTCTACAGTAAACTCATAACAAGACAGAGCAAACCAAGACAATAAAAGGCATTTCTAGAATGACAAAATCCATGGGCAATTTAATAGACTAGTCATTTCAAGAGGACCTGAGAGAAGAAAATTTTATAGTGTTATTCTGACAAACTGGATACTCAAATTGAACATAGCAGAGTTGAATTTATGTGTACAAGTTCCATTCAGTTTTTAAAAATCCTCTTCCTTTTGAAATTATTCAAAAAGTACCAACATGGATAATATTTTGTTTCCCAGAAGCATTCTTATCCTTTAAATCTTTTCTAATTATTTTAACACCAGGCATTGTGAATCAGATGAAGTACTAGAATATAGCATTCAGTCTACCTCTAATGATTCTGTGTCAGTTACCCTCTAATTAAAAGTGAATTTCACCTTTAATAAGGATCACATTGAATGGATGGAAAAATAGACTGCATGAGAAAGTACAGTACAGTGAGAGTTAAATCACTAAAGTCTGTGGGAATTTCACTACTGTCTGCTTGCCTGTATTTTTAGTTTTTTGACCCACATCTTTGCCTAGCCACTACTTGGGAATTTTCATCTCAGCTCTAACCACAAGTATATTTCATCTATCCATCAGTGGCACCAATACTCCAGATAAGAGTGCAAGAAACCCATGTGTAGGCACGTGTGGGTTAACCCATTTCTCTAATAGTTAGAGATGGGTGTAGGCTCTGCAGCAACAGATGTAGTATAATTTCCATAATTTTTGTCATCACTAAGTAAAAGTAAACTGAATAACATTGACAGCAGAGTAACAACAAATCCTTTCTGCATCCTTTTCCTTTCAGAATCATCAAGTAACTGCAGTTTCTAAATTTCAAAGACTAATTTTGTGGGAAAAATATATTTATCATCTTTATTTCTTTTTCTCCTTGTTAATTTTTGGAATGGTCTTTGCTCTTGTTTCTTGATAAAGACTGTCATTCTTTAGTACACATTTTTGTTCTTACTTAACTCGATCCCAGACAAAACCAGCTCATAATAATTTCTAATCCACAAGACGAACTTAACATGTCTCTATTTTGCTCATAAGAAGAATTCTACTCTCTGTTACTTGTAAGTAAACAAACCCAAAAAGTATAAAAACATTTAAATAAATATTTTTATTCTATTGATGATTATTTTTAGATTGTAGCTGTTCCAGAATACTCTTTTTACCTGAAAAAAAAGTCTTGCATTGGATTCTAATAATATTGGTACATGTGGGAAGATGATTGTGGTGTTAAGGAAGCATATGGTATGCAATATGTTAGAAAAATCTTGATGATGGAAGAACATAAATTGTGAAAGATACACAAATGTGTAAAATATGATGTCCTATTTTCAGTAAATATTTGTTATCTTTAAGATTTGGAATCCAAGGTAGCCTTTTAAAAAATAATCAGATAAATAAGAACACTTTGCCCATGGCCACTACAAACTCAGTCAGGTCCGTGTTTCCCTTCAGATGAATCCTTGAGCTACAGATTATCTTGTGGACTAGAACAGAGAAACCTGTGCTAGATCCATGCGAGTCCAAGAGAGCCTATTAACTGAGACTTTGTAACACAGGAACACTTTATTTACTTCTTCCAGTACAAAATAAGACGGAAGATATTTAGCTGCTGTATTTTGGGGTGGTAGAGACAAAGCACATGGCCTCTGCTGCAGAAGCCCTGTGTCTTTTTACAGCATTCTCAGAACAGGACAATTTGGCTGCACAGTGCAGAACTTTGAGAATACCGACAGCCCATTCAGGCCTAATACCCCTCTGCCAGAAAAAAGGAGTTTCCACAAATGAAGAGTCAGGTGTTTATGTATGTTACCCAGGCTCTAGGAGACCTTATGGAGTTACAGGTACTCAAAAGTGACATGGCTTTCAAGACATACCATTGCAGTGTAACCAAAGGGCTGCCAAAATAAGGAAGCATGATTATATAATACAAGAAGCCATATGAAGAAAGAAACTCTGTACTACTTTTAGTACTCTAGTTTAAAGGTCATTTGAAAACAGTAAGCAAACTGATTATGGTAAATAGGGCTTGGGTTTATAGCCTGTAGCAACATGTGTAATAATCTCTTGTCTTCTGTATGAAAAACTTGAACTGTAAGCGAAATTCACTTAATGAACTTACCTATGATCATGGGTCTTATTCCACCACCAGCTCTTGTCTTCTTGCTGAGCTGAGCACTGGATTGGAGACTTTGAACACTGAAGATGATTTGAAAGCCTGTAAGGCCTCACCCTTGTAATTCAAACAGTTGTCTCTTCTACCTGGTCTTTACTCAAGCTTAAGAGTCCTCTCTCTGTTTGAGAGGTAGAACCAATTTCGGCTAGGGGAATGGGCCCATGCCCAAGTTTAGGACCAAGATGCTTGGCCATAGTCCTTAGTATGTTAATCAAAGGGAAATGCATCCTTCCAGTCATGTCCTAGGGATTCTGTACCCTAAAGGTAGAATCCAGAAGCAAATTTCTCTTTTCAGAATGTGACAGGCCTTGTGTTGGACTGGGAAGAGACTTTGCACACAGTAGGAAGAAGCCATACATGTTCTGTAGAGAGAGAGTTTCAAAAAGATGGCTCATATTGCTTGTCTAACCCCTAAACAGACATAGCAGGACAGCTAGGATGTGAATGAAGAATTACTAAAAAATTGTCTAGGACAGAAAATGTGCCAGGAAATGGGTCAGAATGACCCAGATGAGAGCTGAGAAGGCAACCACATTGCTGAGAATATGGTGGGATTCACCTGCACTCTACCACTTCCTTGCTCATGGTGCTTCCCCCTCCCTCTGCTTATGACATACTGACTATGAAGGAGCAAGCTCTGCCTGCAACACAGTATGCAGTTTGGTTTTGCTCAGCTCAACACCCCTCTCACAAAAGCAATAGTAGTAGCCTAAGACCATGTTCTCAATCAAAATACAACAGACATTTAACAATGAAATGCAAAGATTCTGTGTCCCTACTCAATGCAAATGCTTGACATGCCTCATCACCTTGCTAAAATCTGTAAAAGCTTGGTTTTGTTTTGGGTTTGGTTGTTTTTTGGTTTGGTTTTTGGTTTGTTTTTTTATTTTTGGTTGGGGGGTGTGCTTTTGTTTTGTTTTGTTTTGCTGGGGTTTTTTTTGGTTTAAACAGTGTTGCAGCATTAGGACTAAATAGCATATGGTTTTGAGATTCAGAAAAATACTCAACAACTTATCTCCCAGAGTCTTCCCATGAAAAATAATTTAATCTGACTTGGTTATAAACATTTTAATTTGAAAAAATGTCTTGGTGATGGTGGGCAAAGGGCGATGGCAGATGGAAATTCATTACATAGAAGAAATTGTGCAGAGGGACCTTTGGGGATTAGTGTCTCATCTGGCCCCTACTAACATCTCCATTAGTGCAAAAGAGAAAATAACGAAGATGTTAATGATGTTTGTATATGGTACTTCAAAATATTTCAAATATATAGTGAAGTGAAAGGCTAATGACAGTTCTAGAGAGGTGATTGGTAAAGCATTAATAGGATAAGGAAGAAATAGTGAAATTCTTTCACATGTTGCTTGAAGGATCAGTCAGCATGAGAGAAAATGGATCTCTTTTGTAACCAAAACTCATGTTTCAGTGGAAGGTTTAGAGTCCAAATAAAATAATCCGCAAAGACAATTTGTCTTTTGCAGGGATTATTAGGTAGCAAAGATAAGAAAAAGGGAAATATCACACCAATTTCACATCTGCTCTTAATAACTTTTCTTTTCTTCCCCTGAAGAAATGGATTTGTTCAGAGCTTAAGATGTTGATAAACATTGACTATTGGGTATTCAGAAATTTTGCCTAATATCTGCATTTTTGTATTGAGCAAAACTAGATAAAGATTCTACATAGTAATATTGTTATACTTCCAAAGGAAAGAGGGAATGTTGTTATGACAACATAACTACAAGACATTAAAGGTGAGAGTACAAAGTCACTCTGGATCAAGTATGATATAACTCTTGAATACATTGCAGCTACTGCTATCACAATTTTTTCATGTTCACAAGTAGTATTCACATAGCAAGCCCAAGCACACTTGTGAAGACGGTTACATTGCAAGCACAAGAAATCTAGTACAAAACCATAGCAAGCATAGACCAGGGGGTATGCTGGTACACAGAACCCAGCAAACTCATGTTATTTCTATTTACACTAATGTAGTGCATCTCTTTAAATGAACTGTCATGGTCATTCTTAATGAGGATGCCATTCAAGAAATGCAAATTATAAACTGTTTCAAAAAGCAAAAATCCATTTCAAGAGAAGGAAATAATATTGATCAAAGTGTTCTCATTGAGGTTATTCTAGTATTTTCCATTTAGTGGTGCAAATTAGACAAGCAAGTTATATTTAATTTAGCTTTATGGTTGTTTTCTTTTTGAAATCAGTACTGAATAAGATAACTCTTTACTAGTTCCTTATTCATAGATGAATGGTCCCATTGAACAAACAGCTTATGAATGTAAAGGAAAATATTTGTTGTACTGTATGTCAATATTTTAGCAGTAGCAGATTTTTTCTTTGGATGAATGGTACATAAAATAATCTGGAAGTCTGTTCAATCCAGTAAAGGATTGTGGGGGGTTTTATGTCTTCTTTAATAGTGTTTAAAATGTGTGATTAAAATACCTTTTTGTTAACTTTGCATTGTTTAGAATGTAATGTAGCTATGATACATAAAATTCTCCACAATAATGTAAGCAGTATCACTTCATTACTAGTTATCCCAAATAAACAATATGTGCTGTAAAGGAAAATGGAAGGAAATTGTGTAACACTCTGGCAGTTACTCGGGAATCCAGAGGTGCAACTGACAGAGTATAAGTAGGTTCAGTATTACCTTATCTTGGGTAAAAATGAGAAGTTTTAATCTGAAATATTATTATTTCCTCTCTTTTCACAAGCAGTCATTCCCTCATAAAAGTATAAAAGGAAGTGATAACAAACTACCAGAAAGAGAGGTGGGAATTCCTGAAGGTGGCTAGCAGCTGAGCACAGGGAAAGGGACTGGGAATCCCAGGCTGGTGTTTCTCTGTGAATCATTCTTGTACAAACTCTCCTTTCCTCACTCCAATATTTGCTGTAACGTAAACAGAAACAGGATACTGTGGAGAAATATTAAATCATTTTGTGTTGAGAGCAGTAATGTGCCACAGGGCTTGTGTATTTCTACTGACAGCCTCAGGTTTGCTTTGTGTACTCATTTTTCACTTTATTTATTGATCTCATGGCTGGAATAAGACAAATCAAAACACTTATACATGCCTATTATGTCAATTCCACAATCCCAGGGCCTCTGCTTCTGATTAATATAGCAATAGAGGGGCTTCCCTTCCCCAGGTTTTCTGAAGAGAAGTGGAGATGGAGGAATATCCATGACCATTTATACCAGAAAGCTCATCTGGCTCCCCCTGTTTCTCTTCTTTTCAGCAGCTCCTTTGTGGATACTATGAAGTTGTAGTGAGATACTTCAAACCCTCTCCCTGCACTCTATGAAAGACAAGTAGTCAAGAGTTGGCAATTTCACCATGCAATATCATCCCCAAACAACTTAATTTCTTATACCTTTTCCCAGAACATTTGGGTTTAGAGGACTCGTAGAAACACACTCTGCAGTCTTCACTACACAACCACAGTGAAGCCACTGAACATCATCAACATAAAGAGACATATTATGCAGAAGGATCTACATCCAGAACAGTGAGATTTTGTCAGTTTCCTGTAGTTCATAATGTTTAAAATAATCTCAGTAGTAAACTATACTTTCCTATTACTGGATCTCCTTAGAGAGCAGCCAAATGCAAGACTGCCCTCACTGTTGGTTTCGTATGCCTACTCAAGGTTCAAGGGAACACTTAAACCAGCAGGAAGTTCTTTGTATACTCTTCATTCAAATACACAGTAGGCAAAGCAGGGGGAGTGAGCTGCCTCTCCCAGAGAAGGGAGAGCTTGGTTCCCTCCCTCCCATTAACATCTGTTTGTTTGGTAGACCTCTTTCATGCAGCAGTCCTTTCTGAAGTCTTTAGAGGAGGGGTCACTTGCTCTCACTGATTCTGACATCTCCTTACTGCTGGCTGGCAAAGACAGCTAGACAGGCTCTGAAGGAGGAAGGTGATCTCAGGGATCCAGATGCAAAACAGCAAAGCAAACCTTTGGAAGGAAGTGTCTTCTCTGTGTTTTGCCTGGGAATAAAGATTTCTTTTCTTCACACCAGTTTCCTGATAGAGCATTAGGAGCTCACTGAGTTTCAAAGGGCAACAACTAACATCCCAGGCATTGGCCTGGAGGTGCTGACCATCATGTGCTGGTTATGGCACATAGGTTTTTTCCCACCATGGCATGTCTATGTTAGCATTTTTCACCAGGAAGTTCTATACTATTTTGGTTGTTGCAGACCTGAAGTACAGGAAGACCCTACCTGTTGGTGTCAGCGTCTCTCCTCCAAAACAGGGCACAGAGGTAGAGGGCTGGCCTCAGGCAGCATTGGTCCTCTGTGGTTTTCAGTTTTACAGAATCTCAAAAATTCCCCAAATCTAATTAATATTAAACAACTGAAGTTCTACTTTCATTATAGCATTTTAAACAAAGGTATTTGTTTCTCTGCTTTGTTTGGTTTTGGATGGTTTTTGGTTGGTTGGTTTGTTTTTTTCTTTGTTTGTTTTGCTTTTTGTTTGTGTTTGGTTGGTTGGTTGGGTTTTTTTAATGTTCTATGGTGTTGTATAAAAATGTGGTATTTTACAAAAGCAAAACAAAGTACTGGTATTCAGCCAACTGTTCCAATAATATTATCTTTAGCAAAATATGTAGCATCTTCCTTTGGTTTTACACTTAGTTGCTGCTTGAATAAAATTAATTATTTGGCTCTTCTAATTGCCATTAAAAACAATATATCTTTTGTTGCAAAGGATAGAGGGGAAATAATCCTTTCCAAAATTTTGAGAAGAAGGTCTTATGTTGGATTTACAAAATGTTCCAGCTGCGAGAGGCAGAAACTATATAGCCCAAAGCCAGTGCCTGTCATCATATGATATGTGAGCACAGCAAAGACTCCAGCTGGCTGCTATCAGGGCTAATAGAGGCATTTTGGCTCATATACCTCGTAGAGAATTTGTCAGGATGTCACTTGTCTGTCCTTACCTTGAAACCTGCTTGTTTTTTTCATTTCTCAGTGTCTTCATTTTATTATACTGAATTAGACCAAATGTCTATCCAAACCAAATGTCCTAAAATCTACAGGATGCTTGTTAAGATCTATGAAGAATCAAGTTGGGGATAGTGGAAGGACTGCTGTTTTCTCCCTCCTACAGGCATTCTCCCAACACCTGGGAGCTATTAAGATTCCAAAGTAGAAGACATTACAAGAGTTTTATTAGCTGGTGGCAGTGAGATGGAAACTTGATGTTAGTAGGTGTACAGCATGTCTCTGCTGACTCACTAATGTTCTAAACTATTATGTCAGCTTTCACATTTAGTTTGTGAAAATTTCTGCTAAGAAGAGCACTCCATCATAAAATGCTTTGAGAAATCTATTTGTAATCATATATGAAGCTACAAAACACATTGTGTAGTCTTGTTAGGTAAATAAATGTTTGCATTTCTTTTCCTAAGACATATTCACAGTTGTAGTCAGATTTACAGCAATGACACCAACAGACTAACATTAGCTATCAGGATCTTTATAATGTCATAAAGGTCAATGAAAAGTACTTATTTCTCTGCTACGTGTTCATTTGTGGTTGAGCTGTACCAGTTCAAAACCAATGATATTTGTGCTGTCTGTGCTGAAGATTGAGATGCTCTGTCACCTTTAAACTTCCTTGATTTTGATGCTAAGATGACCTCACAAATGACTTAAAGCATGCCAAAAGTTGCTCTAATTACAGATGATTAAAGCATTGTGCATGTGATTATGTCCTCTTGCCCTACTCCACCTACTTTGTGAATACCAGAAGAGGATCACTTCATAAAAACAAAACAAAAAAACCACCCCCCCAAAAAAACCCCCCCAAAACAAAACAACCCCCCCCAAAAAAAGGTTGTCTGTAATTTAAGTGCAATCAGATTTAAGTTCTGTTGCTAATAGACCTTGCAGTGCAGCAGCTTACATAGGACATAAAACAGACATTTGCAGTGGAAATTGGATGATCCCACTACAGATATGGTGAAGGACAATTAAAATACAATACAAAGGGAATCTGATACAAATAGATGAATGGATGGATGAATGAATGAATGAATGAATGAATGAGTAGGAGTGACAGGTGAGACTATAATGGGATAATACAGGAGCTGTCTTCTTAATGAGAACAGCTCCCAGTACAGCCTATTCTTCTCTCAACTTTTCCAATTACTTTCAGAATAACTATCTTCTAAACAGATAATCGCAGGGATCAGTATTGCAAGTTTATATTATTCCTCTTTTTAAACTAACTTCAGTTGTTCATATGTCATCAACCTGAAGAGCTTCCTTTTAAAAAGTCAGCAGTGAGTAGGGAATCACTGAATGAATCAGATTTTTTCCCTGGAATGTAAAAGCTGAGATAGCCCTCAAAGATAGCTAAATGCTTGCAAATTATAGAACTCAGCTAATTATCTGTCATTGAGAAAATCCAATGAAGCAAGGAAGTGAGGTCTTGAAGGTAGTGAAAGAAGATTACGATTGCTATGAGAATAGTTATCAAAGAAGCCAAGAGAGTCCAGTGTGGAAGTCATACAGTTTTAACTCTTGCCTAATTATATAGTTCTCTCTAGAATCCTACATCATTACAGGCAGAAAGGGGTGGCATGTTCAGATAACTCAGTGATAATTTTGTATGGAAACATTATGCGCTGTAACCGCAACGTGTTTTCCCCAGCAGGATTCTTCATTTTAGTCATCTGCAGTGTAAAAGGTCTTCACCTGAGCTAGTTGTATAAACGTTCATAGCCAACAGAGAGAAGCAAGTGCTTCCAGAGCACAGACTTCTTCCTCTGTGTCAGAGGTCCACATTAGGATAATATGGACTGTGCTCAATCGCCAATGACTAGTAACCACTGACTTTAAAAGGAACTAAGAGAATCAACTCAGATACAGACCCTTAGGTTGCAGTCCTGCAAAGTCAGGGGAGATGAATTCTACAGTCTGAATTTGGAAAGAGGTGAAGTATGATAAGGGAAATAACAATGAGGAAGGCATTAGAGGAAGTATGATTCTCACATGACGTACTTAAGATTTTTCACCCTTCAGTTATAGAAAAATCAAAATACTTGAGGTGGGGAGAAGTGTAGGTTTACAGATGTTTTGATCAAAAGGCAGACTTTAAAATGGAAGGAGGGTAAGAAAAGACAAAGGCATTATGAAATAGGAAATAATCTGTTAATTTCTTCAATGAAAAAATAGTGTCACCTATAACAATGCTGTACAACTGCACAGCTGAAATAATCATTAGAGGAATTGTGTTGGAGAACTTTAGTTCAGTTGTTATAGGTCTTCACTGGTTCTGTTAATTTTCACTAATTCTGTTAAAAAATAATGTTTCTTGCATCACTTCTGAACAATAGTTCAAATGGTTGCTATCCTGAATCCCTTTAAATTTAATTATATGTTGATTGTATGAATCTTATCATGTTTGTACTAGGTAACTTTAAGGATATAGAACAACTTCATTTAGACATAATGATATAGATAAGATTACTTAAGATAAATATATCATTATAGGATAGATAAAAGATAAGTCACTATGATACATAAAAACTGATAGCAGGCTAATCACAGAAGGAGATGATTTTCATCATGCTTCACTGGAGGGGCGAATACATTGTTGTATTTGCAAACAACAAAGGAAGTATTTGGAATGACCTGTCCTTTTAGGTCAAATAAAAAGCAAAATCAAAGTAAAACAATCTAATCTATGGCTTTTGTCTCCAAGTGCCTTTAAGAGAGCAAAAGGGAGATAGAAAATAATTTTAACAGCTCTTCTCCTATTTTGGAAGACATGACATTTAGGGTCCAGCTTTCTGAACTCTCAGTGTGTCCTGCAGGAATGTGAATGCCTTCTTGGACACTTCTGTTGTGATAGCACATGATCTCTTTGTAAATTAAATTCCTGGCCTCTGCTACAGCACTTTGATAATAGAAATGTATAGATAATAGAATCACAATCCTCATATTACTGTCGAAATTCAGAACTGAGGGATCTACAAGAGAAATGGAGTCTAACATCAAGGTGTTCTCACAGGTGGTTCCCCTCACTTCTCCTCGAGAGTGGGAAGTTTAGATTTGGATCAATATTCAACTCTAATGGTGCCAGTCTGTAGAATATTATATAAAAAGCTGTGTGTAGAAAACAGGTGAGACGTGAGGCACTGAATAAAGCAATACTGCGAATTAAGTCAATTTAAACTGCAGTCACTCTGAATAGGCATTACATGAGTTTTCAAGATGATGTGCTTTGTCAGTTAAGTCTTTTCCACATTCATAATGGGAAAGCTATTTTTGGCTAAAAATGTTCAGCTAATTGCATGAGGATTAGTAGAAGCTAAGGAAAATTTCACATTGCCACTTGTTTATTTCTAGGCCAATGAAACATAACAATGACTTGTGTTGTTTATTTAAGCAGGGTTTCCTGGCCACATGATTGTCTCTGGTATGAACCAGGGACATGCTTTCCTCTCTCCTCTAACCCAACATTCTCACACCCTCCTTGGTTTTGTACTTAAATCCTGAATCTCTTCTTTGACTAGACTCAGAACTATGACACTCCTGCAGAGTACTGCAGGGCTCATGCAAGTAACATGTAACTATTTTTAATAGCATAGAAATCTGAAGTATTCAACCTGGAGGCTCCACTGGCAGCTTTTTTAGAATTGGCTCAGGCTTTGTATTCTGTTGTTACTTTGCACAAGTCAGCTATGATCTGATTTCTATTGATTTGCTAGGTCTCTAATTTAATGCTGCAAGAAAACTTCGATCAAATTAACATCAAAAAAATTTTGAATTGCAGTCCAATTAACAGTAAAGCAATTTGTAATGAAGAGGGAAGAAAAGTGTACATGTTTTGGGCTGGTTGTAAAGGCCTTATTAAAAATCAGGTCTGAGATTCTGTGCAACCCCCTCACCTGAAATGCAAATAAGTACCTTGTGAAATACTGAGGGAGGTAAAAAGATAAATGATTGACTGTTGTGTAGCTTTGGCAAGTTCAACAAAGAAGCCAATGTGTATGGACTAAATACAAAACATAATTGGAGATGCATATGGTTCCAGTATAAAGGGAGAGTTTTCTTTTCACAACCTGCCAGTTTGGGAAGTGCTGAACTTAGAGGATAGGTTTTGCTGACTCACTTTGGCTGGTGTTGGCTTTATTTGGTTGGAGAACAAACTTTTCAGCGACAATGAAGGTCTGAAATAGCTATGATCTTGGCAAACACCATGGAACAAGCAATTTTACAGCAGAAACTTAAGGTGCTGTTTTCTAGTAATATTGTTTCAAATATATCCGTTACACAGATACATATCTA
Source organism: Megaceryle torquata (assembly GCA_024611175.1). NCBI lineage: Eukaryota > Metazoa > Chordata > Aves > Coraciiformes > Cerylidae > Megaceryle > Megaceryle torquata. Next base: position 45,522 of record JANIJG010019643.1, read on the forward strand.
TGATGGAGCTCCATCTGTTTGCACTTTTTGCCCTTATTTAAAATTATTAGAAGAATATTATATTTGGTATCTCAGGTAGTGCTACATACAAGGAAGATGCCTTAGCACACCAAACACCACTAATGCATGCTGAAATATCTTGTTTCTGTCTAACAGTTCAAATCCTGTCTTGGCATAGCAACCACATGAAACCACTACACCTCTTAAATCGCCCAAAGACCTCTAAGGCAGAAGTAGCTTCAGCATGAATTTGAAAAGAGGTCTCTGCAGCTGTGTGGCTGCACCCGTTTTATGTGAGGTGACCTACAGATGATGCACTGGATTTGCTGGTGCTAAGGACCACTCTTCCAGGTTCCTTCCATGCTGGTATGCATCTGTTCTGTAACCCTTTCCTCTGGCCAATTCACAACTGGCAGAATAAAACACAAACTCACTAAAATGCATGCAAGCCTATGTGCTTTGGTTATGTTTCCAAATATAAGCTCTTTTAAGGTTAGGTTATCACAACCTAAAGAGCTCATTATTAAGAGCAGTATAAGGCTTATCATTAGTATTTACAAAGTTTCCCCTTGCCAAGATGCATTAATGTCTAAAGACAGAACATTAGTTTCCCAGCTGCTGTAAATGGCAGTTGTTTCTCAGTGTTTTAGCAGAGATATATTGATTCGCATTGATTGTGGATCTGGCTCAACATATCTACCTGTTACAGGGTAACGATATTTCATGAATAAAAACGTTGGCTGACAGCAGGTGATGAAATCCACACGATTTATATCGGACTCTTCTCTTTCAAAATGAATTGCAGAAGCTGAGTGTCTTGTGATTCACATCCTAATCCTGAGTTCTCTGTATCATTACAAGGCTCCCAATGCATAACATTTTGTGAAGAAAGTGTTTTTCACAGGAAAGGGTCTACCTTTTCTCTACAATTTTCTTTTAAAATATTAAACCCACTTTTCATCTCTGCAACAGAAAGACAAAAAATCAAGGCTGCTAAGCAGCCTTTGTTGTACCAGTCTCTGCAGTGTCTAAGCTGCAGCTAAATTTGCCTGGATTTGAAAGAATGTCTGGAAACAAAGACCTTCATGTTGGCTTTGGTAACACTCTTGTACAAGCAGCTTGCTTTGGACACATGTCAAAAAGTGAAACCCTATAGCAGCAACTTCTACACTAAATGTGGCTGCTCTTTTAGGAGCAGTTAGGAAGCATGCTGGGCTCTGAGGGTTTAATCCTATGATGTTATGAGTATCTCTCCATGTGGCTGAGTGCCATCCTTTCACATAGCATCCAGTGAGAACAGAAGGTGCTGATACTTCCAAGAGATGTAAATACCTTGGAGGATTGGGCTCTAATCCTTAGTCAAGACAAATCACCAATGGAATTTAGAGTGAGTTTGGCCTAAGCAAATCCATGGAGTGTGTTAGGGACATATTAATCTAGCTGTGATTTAATAAATAGAAGGCCTCAAGCCAGATTTTTCTTGTTTATTCTTCTTTGTACTTCTCAGGCATCACAGAACAGATTTTAAAATCAAGGACCAATTTTCAGCTCTCCTAAGTTTCCCACTCTATGGTATTGTTCAAAGAGTCATGTCTGGAAAAAAACCTGCCACTCACTTTTTTGAGAGCACTAGACAGCTAATACCGTGGTTGTCAGTGAGAAGATTTTGGTGCAGAATGATGTCTGAGTGTCAAGAGTACACCACAATTATTTTATGAGAATGAAAGAAGGAGACAGGGACATTTTTGAAAATGTTAAAATGGATGAAATTTTCATCCACCTGACTTGACAAAAAGACTGGCTTGTGGACAAAAAGACTAGTTTGTGGACAATAAGGAGCAGAATACTCTGGTAGTTACACTGTGTTTCAGGGTTGAAGAGTAGATGACATGAAATTTATTTACTTTTAAATACATGTAGAATAAAAGCTGAGGATGTTATTTTCTACTTGTTTTCACTCTGCTTTTTGGGCTGGCACTGCATTGCAGACTGAAACATCTGGTGTTTGCTTTGTGGCATGTGTGGGAGAAAAAAAAAAGCAAGCAGAGACAGAACATTAGTATAATCCAGGTGTGTCGTTCAGAGTTAGAAGATATTTCTCAGCCCTTTCTCTCCAACCACTGCAAAAGTACCTATTATCACCAACCCAGGACAGGTCTTAACAGCCATAAGCAGCAGTATCCAGCCCCAAAAGAAGCCCTTGAAGAGGTATGTAAATCACAGAACTCAATTTCACATAACCCTCTATAATTCATTTTGAACAAGAGATCCCTCAAAAGAAATCAGGAATAAGGTTTTGGTATTTCAGTGGGTGCATCCTAGGGATGGAAACCTGTGTGCATCTACAAAGATGACAGCAAAACTGTACGCAATGGATAGTGCAGACTTCAGTTCACAGTGTAACCTAGAAGCCATAGGTTGGTCATTTTTCAGGGTAATAAGGCACTTTAGAAGCAGCCAGGGCTGCCAAACATGAGGGAGACAGTGCTTGTGGACGCTAAGGTCAAGCACACCAGAGCAGTACAGCTTGATGTGACCTGTTTCAGACTGCAGAGCTGCATAGTTGACCCGTGCCATCTCTGAGTAATTCTGTCTTCCTTGCAGTGTGTGACTGGCCTCATGCACTGTACAGGCAACATAGGCTTGCTGTGGGCCATTTCTCTGACCAGGAAGGTACAGCCCTCCAAGGAGCTCTGTGATACATCCCTCCAAAATCTTAAGACAGCCTGACATCTTGCTTCATAAGGAAATACATGAGGGACAGTTTCCTAATTTCATTTTTGCTTCCAAATCTCATGGGACTTCTTTATTTATATTTCCAGTTCTTTTCAAACTCAAAAATAAAAAGACACATGTATGTTGACAGATTAAAACATGTCTTAATAAACATGAAAACTGCCTTGAGTTGGGAATTTGATAAATAATGATTATTACAGAAATACAAATATATATATATATTTAAAAATTGCTTAATACAGTGTCAAGATAATACCTTGGAGCAGTCTGGGGATACTCTCCCCCACATAGTAATTTTCTTCTCACAGATCTTCTGATCCATCCATCTCACTGGTGTCCTTATGGACACAGTGGGCTGGCAGAATAACTAAAGGTTGCTTAGGAAAGATGAATTATTGTTACAAAACAATTTATTGACTCAAAAGATTGCAACCTCCTGGGAGCCACATAACCAGAACAAATTGGCAGCTGGTAAATTACAATCTGTGATTTTTGGTGTTTATAATTTTGTATTTATAAGGGTGTGTAAAAACATACTCCATATTATCAACCATTACTTTCAGTTTAAAGAACAGAATGCTTTTCAAATTACAAATGTGTGAGCAATAAGATCTTGCTAAAGAACATGTTCTCCATAAATTTTAAGTAACAGAATAAATTACTTACATTTTAGATTTTAAACAAACAAACAAAAAACAACCAAACAAAAACAAAATCAAAACAAAACAAACCCAAAACAAACAAACAAACAATTTTGTCCAGACAGTTATTTCATTTTCTTTCAGCCTGGAACAAAATTATAAGTGAATCATAGATCCATGCAAGTACACATTTACAATGAAGATTGAAACTGTTTTGAATACAGCTGGTATAAAAGACTAGCTTGAGAGTAGATGTTGAACAAGGGTCATCAAGATTAAGGTTCAAAAGTAACTTTAGACATGTAAAACTTCACCATCTAGGACTCAATTCAATTGCACTCACATAGATACCTATTGCCATCTGAGTTGTCCTAGATCATCCAGACACATGGATGAGCTGGCAGATACAGCACAGGACCTAAAGTAGACCCACACTATTATGTGGCAGCTGGAGAATATGTAGGATACTTTGGTGGAGGACATCTCAAATGGCACTAAATGCACATGTGTAAATTGAGCTTTGTAAAGCTGCACTTCAGCATCAGTTTCTAAAATGTGCACTAAAGAATTGTAATAGGGGAGAAGACTGGAGCAATTAATTTTGTTGGTAACTATTGTTACTGGTTTTCTTGTTGCTAGTTATCAATGCACTGCAGCTACCCAAGATACACAAACTGTATATGTGATTCAGCTCCCAAGATGCCTAAATAAAGGTGCATGAAACAGATGTCTAAGTCAGGAGCCAATGGAGAGGTATTCAGTTGCCTAAGCACAGACATCAAGTTTCATTTTGGATTCCTTTGGGTATCATGCCTAGCCTGCAGGTGTCCTAGGATTGCCAAGATATCTGCATGAGGCTAGTAGGTTTGATACATTACTGACAACTGACCTGTGCCTTTCTGAAATGGCATCTGAAAATTTGGCAAGGTAGTCTGAGGTGTTTAAAGTAACTTTTGGTGCTCTATTTAGTCACCTTTATCTCAGCTATCAAATCTGGCTTCCAGCTGACCCTTCAGAGAGACAGAAAATCTTCAGAAAGTCTTCTCTGTCGTATCTGCCAGCCTTATGAGTATGCCTTGAACACTAATGTTGCACCAGATGGCTATGTTTGAGCAACTGAAACAAACTACAGATATTTGCTGACTCTAATGGGAACTTAAACAACTAAATCATGTGTAAACACCTATACCGAGATGCCTAAATGGAGCTGTCTGCACTCTGCAGCTGACTCCCACTTTGTAGGTTCAGTGAATTGCCCACACATGGATGTCTAGACCTATTTGAGAAGTCTTAAGGTATCTGAAATTCTGCACAGAATTAGTAGATGGGGCACAGGACCCATGGAAGTGCCATCTCCTTCTGCAGAGGCAGCTGGGGACCAGGATACTAAGGCATCATCAGCTATTTTATTTGGTTGAATCCAGCCCTGAATGAACATTATGAATAAGCAACAAATAAGTTACCACTATAGTGAACAAATTCAGATGACATTTTGCTCTCTGTAGATGATATGGCAACAGCATTACAACTATTAATGTGCCTGAATTATTTCAAAAAGCTATAAAGGCAGAATAAACAGAAGTCCTGGACTCCATGGAAGAAGCCTACTGGAGGAAGGAGAGAGCCCTCAGGCACAGATTTGTTTACGTCTGAAGTGCACCAGATGTTGTGGTTTTGTCTTTTCATTATAGCCATCCACTAGTCCCATTTAGTCAAATCAAGACCTTTCTTATCTTGGATGAAAAGTATGCTTGTTAGGAAAGGAGTTAAAACATTACCATGCAGGTTGTTTTTTTCTAATGTAGAGAATCAGAGTCTATACCAAAGAGCAGCTCATTCAGAAATGCATCACTAAGTGACTGAAGCAATTTGGTGTTCTGGGAAAAAGTAGTGAAAGGAAGTGTCAGAGAATCTCAGTATCACATAAAGGAAGGTGATTCTGTTACTGTACTTTGGGCCATAAGACATAATGATGACAAGTCTACACATTTATATAAGAAAGAAATATCAGGTTACTTTTTTTTTTTCTTTCCCCTGTCCTGGATTTGACATTAATGACAGAAAACATAAAGTAGTCAGGTTCTGAGCAATCAGCGTGTTAACTTGGCAAGAATGTTAATCATGTAGAAAGTGGTTGTCTTAAGGAAGCCTTAGGCACAGTGCTGATTGGAAGGCACGATAGTCCTGGACAGATAAATCTCACCTACACAGCTCTATGCGTGCACAAAAAATGACCTCACCTCAATGTCTGTTGAATCTTGTTTTGTATGTGGGGCACCAAATCAGTCTATGTAGGCACAGGAGGCTGGGCACGTCAGGATTAGTGGCCACAGCAGATCAATGCACATGCACTATAAACATGACATCTGCGACATCTCCTGCAGTGCTTCTATTGCATATGTGCAATTTATCAGCACCTGCTTAGGCACTATTTTTTTCCCAGCTGTCCAGGGATCCTGGGGAAGCAGATGGCAGCTGCAAAATAAGGGTAAAAGGAGAGTCCCACATATTTTCTTCTCCCTTGTTTTATAGGAGTGGTTCATGAATGGGGCACAAATGGGACATGAACTCAACAACCTTACCTATTTATGAGCAATGAATATTTTATCAGTTTACCTACTACATGCATCTTAAGATATCTGTAGCATATAAAAAACCAAGGGAAATCTAGATACACTCCCTGTAGTGCATCATGAGCTCTTCCTCAAATTTATATATCTAGATATAGATATATGCATAGATAATCACAGACAGACACTGTGCTTAAAAACTATGCAGTCTTTTGTATCCAAATAGTAACATTGTTGAATATAAGATATAATTTAGCTTGATATCTAAGCTGATATGAATTGGTGGAAACAAAAAGTCTCTTTTGCTTAAATTAACTAACAGTAGCAGTTCAGCTTTCTTGTGCTAGAATTTGGCATGAACCCTAGCACTGCCAGCTGTAATATCCCTGTCACTTTTATACAGCATTGACAAAAATGTTGGTCTTGTATTAAGTTGTAATGGTTTCTGCTCTTGCATATGCAAGTAAAATCTGTATTTTCCTATTCTTTTTAAACCATACACAATACTATTTGAGCACCCTGCATGTTGTTTGGCCTTGGTATTGTACCAAAATCTATCCCTCTCAGCAGTGTTTTGCATCTATAGCAGTCACACCTGACTGTCTGCAGTGTTCCAGATCCATCAGATTGATAGGAGCCTGAGGGAGAGCAAAAAGGCCCTGGATACATTGACTAGGCAGCAGCAACAAATCACAAACGGGCTGGTTTTCCCTCTCCCTGTTTCTTCTTCTTCTTTGTAATGTAACAGCTGTGTACAACATGTTAAATATGAATAGAACACGACATATGTAGGAGAAAACAGTTCTAATACCTCTTGTAGCTTGAAATCAAATCTAAGGTTCCAGCCTACACAATTTAGGTTATTAACTTGAATCTAAAGATCAAGCCTCATGTTAAATGATCCTGCTAAAAGAAGGGTGGTATTCCATCTAACATTACCTAACCCATGTTAATCATCTAGATTCCTTCTGTTCTCCAAGCATAAAGGGATTTGATTATGAAAGCCAAAACCTATCTGACTTGAATCTGCTGAGGAATCTCAAGGGTAAAAAGTCAACAAAAGGAAGCATAGAGCAAATGTGTGACTGCTGCTGAATGGAGCAGGAAATCTGGCAACAAATGACATGGAAGAGGTTGCAGTAGCCAATGCCTTCTTTGCCTCAGTCTTTACTGTTAACAGTGACTTTCAGGAATCCCAGGCTCCTGATACTAAAGCCAAAGTCTAGAGCAAGGAAGACTTACCCTCAGTGCAGGAGGATCAGGTTAGGGAACACGGTGGCTACTCAAGAAAGACAAGGATCTCACGTAGGCCAGCTCCATGAGGATGAGGAAACCTTCATTAGCAAGGGGCACCTCAGACAGCAGTAGATGCTTGTCTAGTTGCCTGAGTGAAGCCTTAGATCTCTGCTGATAACAATAGAACTGAGACAACTACATGACCTGAACACAACCACCTAGTGCCATTTGAAACTCTATGATATCTGTCAGTGATCTGGTCTCTGGCTGCTGTTCCAAAATGGTGCAGGTTTCCCATAGGTCCTTTTTCTCATCAGCCACGCCCATGCAGTTGTCCTGACTAGCCCAAGTCATCTCAAGTATCAGTAGCTACAGAACTCTGGAGCCGAGTCCAACTTTCAAAATCCTTGTAGATGGTTACAGTCTTTAGATAGTTAAGTTTAGGACAGATAAATCCAGATTTAAGTGCATATATTCCATGCTTATTTAATAGAGACAGTCAAGTAACCTTGAGGCTTCTAAAGACCTGGAGTGCTTTGTGCCAAAGTATAAGTTTTTCAGGCACCTATCTCTCTCCAGTGACTATCCAGCAAAAGTAGGCAGCAGTTTTAGGCAGAGGCTTAAATTAAATTACTACCTTAAGTTCACTGGGCTATCCTAGTTAGGCAAACATAAGCATGTAGGAGCAATTGAGATGCTCTAGGGTATGCCATCTGGCATCCAGGTCTCATTCCAGAATGGCACTTCTGTATTTCTATATCTGATGTTTTGGCTGCCAGGCCCATCTGAATGCCCCAGAGCATTTCAAATGGCACTAAATGGCATTTAGGCAACTGAACTGACTCCATACTGTTCCTTTGGTGCTTAATCACAGGGACATTTAAAAAAATGACCATTTTAATCAGAGGCTCTTGAACAAAATAAAAGGCAGTTTTATGGATATAAGTGAATGTACCAAAATATTACCTTGTAGACAAACAGCAGTTGAAGCCACAAGCTGGTTGCTGGAACTGTATAATGTGATGCTGGTGTCATCTTCTCACTAGTTTTTTAGTATGTACATATGACAATGCCATAGATGAATACATACTGCTAAATATACATACTGTTGGCATAAATCCCCGCTATTTTTTTATCAATCCAAAAATAAGTGAGGTCTTATTCCACCATGTAGACTGAGAAAGCAGACAGGCAAATGACTCCCACTGTTGTAATGAGCTATAATTGCATGCATGCTTAAAGTATTTCCCAGTATGGCATACTGAAAACATTCCTCCAGGGGGTCTATCTCTGAACTGAAATAGGCTGAGAAATTAAAAGCCAAAGGTAAAACAGCTCTCAATCCTTCCTGCCTATTACAATTACCTCTAAGTATTAAAAAAAAAAAAATGTAACTTGCTGCAGATAGGCAGTATCTTAATGTAGCAAAGGTATAAAAGTGGAAAGGGTGGAAAGGGTGGGAAAAGGGTAGAGTTGCAGCCTTAAATCATAATTTTTGTGCTTTTGTTGGACCAACTAGAATACTGCTGTTGGGACAAGGGAATAAAGAGTAGTAGGTTAAAATGTTAGATCCCATAAATCAGTGCCATTTTAAAATGAAATTGTATTAACACTTAGGTATCTTAAAGTCTGCAACTTTCAACAAGGCTATCAATGTGACCTGTAAGCAGTGCCATAGAAAGTGATAGTTTTAAGGACAGAGCTGGGGAAAGAAACAACAGACATTTTTTGAGGTGGTAAAACATTGTAGAGCACAGTTCCCTTACATGATATCCAAGTCTCTCTTTAAACTGCCTTCTAATTTCACAAATTTCACAAATTCCCCAATAGGTATAGACTTCGCAGAACACGTTGGGACAGTAATTTAATGTAGATGGTTTGGACTAGTTTCAAAGCACCTGAAGTGTGCTAAACCTAAAACCCAACAAAACAAATGAAAAACTAAATAAATAATAATAAATAAAATTTAAAACAAAACAATACAAAACATAAAACTCCACAACTATTTAATCTATCTATTGCATCCCAATGTCCTTTGCTGAGCCTGTCTCTTAGGGCAACATAGCCTGTAGGAGGCACTACTGATGTGCTACTGGAATAATCCCATACAATTCAATATGGAAGAGACAAAGGCATACATAACCCTCTTGGAAAGCTCTTGTTTAGTTTCTGGATTAGGGACAAGAGGCCTTTTCAATCCTCGGTGATAAGAAAAGTTCAAAATCTCAATCAACCTCTTTTTTGCTCACTCTTTCACTGTGACATTTTTCTCCTCTCTGTGGATAATACCTATTTCAGTGTTGTAACTTGCAGCAGTTTCCAGACACTGGCTCTTGCCCAACTGACTATCAACCAGGAAACAACCTGTTCACTTTCTTACAGTTTGAGGAGGTCTCTGAGGAGTGAGACACAGACATTTTTCCTGCTAGTTTTGATTAGCCATCTCCAGGGAAGAAAGCCAGCCTCATTATCAAAGGTAATTCCAAGAAGAAAACCTACATCTTTCCACTGTTTAGTGGGTCCCAAAATCCATGTGGAAATTCTGCAGGCTAAAAATTACAGTGCCTGACTCCACTGAATGTCTCAAACTGTTTAATGGAGATTTAAGGCAGGATATTTCAGAACTCCCTTCATCAGATTGGAGAGAAACTGATCCAATTAATTCTTAGCTGTTCTACTATTGAAAATACAGGGAATAATCTTAGTTCCACTTCATTTATAATTTAAATGATTATTTGACTGTTTAAATAAGTCTTTATTCTATTTTTGAAAGGGCTTTATTGTCAAGTTAATTGACACTTTTAGAATCTGCTGCAAATCTTGGGGAAAATGTTATAAAATAAATGATTTATCAATATTTAAACAAACTTTAGTTCATAGGAAATTCAACCAGACCATATATGTCAGGGGAAAAAAATCAGATTTCGGTGGTTTCAGGAGTGAATAAGGAGTGGAGCTCTTTAGCCCAGCCACATGGGTTGGCAGGTCTAGAAATACCGTTTACAGAAATCCAGGAACCTACTGAACTCTATTGCTGAAATACAGCTATTTTCAGCCCTTTGGGCACCTGGAAAGTTTGTTGGGTTTATGGCCTGACATTGCAGTTTGCCTCTGTTCTAGTCTAAGTAGCTCATCCCAACCTCCTGTCTGCACAGTCCTTGCCTCCTGTTCTTTCCATAGACAGGCATATAATGGTATATAAAGACCTATGAATTCAAGAGGGGATATTCCAGTTGATGCAGGAGCAACAAGCTTTGCTGTCTGAATGGGGTGTTTTTCATGCTTTTCTCATTCTTTAGCCTGGAACAACATGGACTAGGGAGAGGGGAGTCTGTAGCACCTTGGCTGAAGATTTCTAGGAGGTTTCAAGAGAGAAGAGGTTTGAGGGAGTGGCAAGGAAATGATTCTAGGGAAGGAAAGAAAACAAGACTAAAAGAAAAGAAAGAGAAAAAGGTGCTACTACAGCAAGTGCATGTTGCAAACTGTATCCTGAGATGTCTATAACTTTACCATTAGCCTTGTTCCCCACTCAATATCTATTTGAGGGTCTCACAGCTATTACAAACTCATATCATTAAACAAAAAAACATGCTCCTTATTTTGTTCACAGAGAAGATGAAACACTACAAAAAGTTCATGCCAACTCTGCTGATCATGCTTATAATATTGTGATGTCTCACATACTCATGTAGAGGAAGCTTCAAAATATAATAGTCCCAGAGCTGTAAGGCATGTGGATTTCCTGTTTACATGCCCCAGAACTGGGAAGGGCAATTCCTGCCAGGCCAAGGAAGCTCTGCCTCACCAAATCTTGTGAGTATTCTTCAATGATTCTCAGGGAGTCCCATCTTTTACTTTACATTTTTACTTTACTTTACTTACATCTTTCCCCTCTCCCCTGGTTATTGAGTTAGTCATCAGTATCTGTCCTACATGATTATTAGAAGGGACCTCGTCTGGGTCAAAGCTTCTCTCCCGTAAGGCACCTCTGTAAGGAAATACACACTCCTATACACCTTGGATATTAAAAGGAAGGTTGCTAATGATTGTTTAGTTCTAGTGCATAACTCCCCAAGAAGTAATTTGGAACTCAGTAGAGAGACTGCAGCATGTGGGCTTTAGTTCCTTTAGTTTCTCTTTACAGGTGATATTTTCAGTTTAGCTGCCCTTCTTTAAACCTGCCTATCTTTTCTGTACCTTAATGTAGTGTGAAGTGCAGGTGCAAAGGAATTGTTAGTGCTGATTAAGTGACTGATAGGTCTGATGAGTAGGAAAGACACAGAGAAAAATTATCTACAGCCTTCATTTCCCTTTGATTCTGGCTTTAGATAATGGTCAGAAATTTGTGTTTTCCTAGTTGCTGAGCTACTGTCTGTGTTGGTCTGGATTAAAGCCTGGCTCTGCCTGTCCTATGGAAGAAGTAAAGACTTTTGACTAAGACAGCAGAAAGCAGTTCAATTGGTATTTTCTTTAAAAGCTCAAGATACACAAATATTAGGCTAAATGATTCCTGGGTATTACAATTACTGCAATTAATAACTTTTGATTTATGTGTGAGAAATGTGTCAGAAATGGAGACTGTTTTGTTTTATTAAGCTGTAGTAAAAACCCAGCATAACTCCAATATTTCAAAGCTCCCTATGTAACCTCTGAGAGATAATAAAGGCAGTGTTGTTAATTTCTTGTAATGAATTACATTATCTTATTTCTGAAAACCTTGACATAAGCAGGATATAATCCTTGCTTAGCCCTTTTTCTGACCTATCTGAAAAGATTTTGCTGCCAGGAAAAAATCAGACTGCCTCAGTTTTACATACTTCAACATATATCTCATGCTCAGCACATGAAGAATAAGAAGTAGACTTCGGGAACAATGTTGTGACACATATACTTGAAGAGGTACAGAATATCTTTTGTGAAGCGTAGAAAAAAAGGCATAAACATGCTACCTCTAAGTATACATGACTACATCCAGGATTTTCAAAAGTGCCTGGTGGTTTGGAGAAAGATCAATTATGAAGTGGCAGAGTAGGCATAATTTAAAAAGATGATTTTCAATAAAATGTGGAGCAGTCATCTTTTTATAAACAAGTTTTATTAGGGAATTTGGAGTTAGATGGCCAAGAACTATTTTTTAATTTCTTTTAGTCAGTAGAAGAGATTATTTACACATTTTCAAAACAGTAATTTAATCTGGTGACGTTACGATTTGGATGAGACCTATATGTGGCTCACCAAAATCATTTGGCTACTGAATGCAAACTTGCAACTCCCAGACACTTCATTGGACCAAAACTTACTCCTCATGCACTTCTCAATTGTTCTGAGAAAGAAGGCATATGTAGTAGTTCACAGCTGCCACATAGTTAGACATAAAGCCACTTTTTCATAGAATCACAGAATGGTTGAGGTTGGAAGATCATCTGCAGGTCATCTCATCCAACCTCCCCTGCTCAAGCCAGGGTTTGGCCACTTTTTTTTTTTTTTTCCCCGTGTGAGGACTTCACTACTATTTCTCCAGTCATGCAGCAGAGAAGGGAAACAAGAGCGTGGCCTCTGGTGCCCCTAGAAGAAATTATGGTTTCTGTTTCATTCAGCTGGTAAGGATGTGCAGTTGCACATCAAATTTAAGGGCTAAAGTAAGATTGCAGTGCTTTGTGCTTATTTACTGCTTAAGACAGCTTTAAACTGTGTGAGGAATATGCACTTAGAATAGGCAGAAAAGACGACAATTAAGGCATCGCTTTACCAAAGTAGAATGATGATTTTCTTGCTTTCCCTTACAATAAGATGAATTCTCCCTCCTAGCTTAATCCAGCCAAGACTCCGTTCCACTTACTCTGCAGTCCTTCACGTTCATTGTTTGAGAAACCAAGCCACTTCCTTGGCGTCCATCTGTTTAACACATCTGTCTCACTTTGTCTGGCTAAATTCCTTGAGGCACTCTTGTGGCGTTCCACAGAGAGAAGAAATAAGTTTTCATGTTAGACAATACCCCACAAATAAGTGAAATTGAGGGGAAAAAAAGTAAAAGGATCCTTATGAGACATGAAATCATTGGAATTTTAATCTTCAAATAAAAGGACTCTTTTTTTTGGTATTTTCTTTTACTCTCAGAGCAAGCATTACTAATAATGAAAATTTTTGTAACCCTTACATCTTTTTAAATCACATGGTCATTTTCAGAGCTATGGAATTAAGATAACTATTTTTCTACAACATATGGAATTATT
>JANIJG010019645.1:0-18675 GCA_024611175.1 Megaceryle torquata
GGCACATAAGGGAAAAGTACAGCATTTAACTCAGAAAGAAATGCTAAAAAGACACGAACTGACACTGCTCTCAGAAATGACATCATTTAAGCAGTCTGTTTTAGTTTCCAATTCTTACAGATGCTGATACTCTCTCAAGTGAGCGAACCGAAATTTGAACTATTTGGACAATTTGTCAGGGCTCTGATCGAGCCCCACATTGGGCACCAATAAATCTGTCATGGTTTAGGGTCAGGGCGGCCCCTTAGACCTATAACAGATGCTCTCTGTTAACTCCTCTCCCAGAAAAGGAATAAGGGAGAGAGACTTAGTGATTAGAAAAGGAAACTAGAACAGCTTTAATGATGTTAATAATAATAAAAAAATAGAATATGTACAAATATATAGAAAAGCAGTATCTATCCCAACCCCCCTGATGGTGATTACATCACCGTCACCACTGATGCTGTAGATCAGGCACCGGGGGGTCTCACACTGGGCCCTGCAGCAGATGGGAGCTGTGTTCAGGAGCTGGATTCTGGTACTGGATTCAGGAACACACCAATTGGGATCAAGGGCAGAACAGACTGAGTCCTCCTTGAATGCTCCCAGGAAGGAACTGAAAGAGGAGCTGAGCCAAGCCAAGCAAAGCTGGCAAAGCAGTCCAAGAGGGGAGAAGAGCCAGGGAAAAAGCCTATAGACCCTTCGTATCCCTTTGCTTTATACCCAGTATGACATATATGGGCTGGAATACCTCGTTGGTCAGTATGTAGTGTTTGGAATATTTGGGAAGCCATGTTTTCTCTCTTACCCTCTGTTAAGAAGTCTCATCTTTGAAGTGTAAGATTTCCAGACGCTTCAATCCAACATGATTCATTTAATCTTTTTGGCTTTGGAACATTACACTGAGCAATTTCTGCTTCTCTAATCAGAAGAGTTTTCCTAGTGACACAGGGAAGTATGTGGACTCCTTTGAGGTTTATCAGACTGTTTTATTTGATCTATCTTGAGCTAATTCAAATGCTTTTTTGGTGATGAAATTTCACATTTTAAACTTGTGTGTTTCTTTGGCTGAGATTGACTTGAAGTTTTTATTTCATTTTCATTTTCTTACAAATTTTTCAATTTTTCATTCTTGGCCACACAAAGAATTTTTAAATTAGTATTTCAAGGAAGAATTCAGTTTTGCCATAGCAATATTTTTCTCAGTATATATTTTCTCTTAACTCTTTGCCTCACTTTGCAGGACAGAACTAACAAAAAGTGTGGTGCTTCCTGAATTAGTAGAACTGGCAAGAGATGAAGGCAGCAGCGTTCGCCTTGCAGCTTTTGAAACATTAGTGAATCTGCTTGATATGTTTGATGCAGGTAAGAATTTAATTTAGGCTTACTAGCCCAGTTCTTATTGCTTTAATACATCTTCATTCTTCAGACATTTCTGATTTTGCTTATTATCTTTTATTTCATGACTTGGAGTGCTTTATGCATAGTAACTTTTAAGGAAGGCAAAACAGTTTTCAGTGAAATCAGTTATCTTTTTCAAAGATTCTAATGCAATGAGGCTAAATGGAATGAGTAAAATTACTGTATAAATGATAGGTATATTGGACTGTTAGCATTTATGGAATGTTATACACAGAATTTGGAATGTTAGTTTGTGCTGGGTTTTTTGCTGTTAAGTAGGTTTTGCTTCTTAACAGAAGTAAAGTTAGTCCCAACTACAGACTGCAGCCTGCCTACTGAGCTGAAGAACTGAGACTGGGGCAATGATATATTTGTGCGTGTATCAGTGAACTTTGCAGGTTTTAACATCCAGTGTTACATATCAAATGAATTGTGCATTTTGGAACAGAAAATATTTCAAGTCCCATAAACTGCAGTGTACACAATTGATTTGTTTTAGAAATACTAAGCATTATCAAATGCTTTTTAATCCATTTAAACTTGTGGATGTATGGCACTGAAAGCTTTCCTCTTAGCAAGGAGAAAGTGTGTGTATTTTATAAAGCTTTTATCTATTTAAAACAAAAAATGTGGATGCTTTTATTTTTCTCAGCAGTCCCTATCTTTCCTCTGATCAACATGCTTATTTTGTGCATTCCAGGTGTAGGGGTGAGTGTCTGTGTCTTCCTATGAGGGAGAAGTTCTCTGTTACATAGTAGTGATGTCTTACTTATGTGCATGGCTCTTGGGTTCACATCACAAGTTCAGTTCAACGTTGGTTGGGGCAAACTTTCAGGAGAGCTACTGTGACTGCTCCAGTACAGGGGCAATGTTCTGGGTAACTGCTGTGCCTTGTCCTCCAATTGACTGCTCTGTTTAGATATTTTCAGGGGAATGTAAAAGACAGTTAACAGCCAGCTTTTCTGGCTCTGTATCAATTGTGTGCTCTGCTGTGTTTTTTTTTACAACTGTAAATGTACAGAGAAACAAAATATATATGATAAATCATTGCTATAGTGTATACAAAAAATATTTTATGTTGTTGATCACTGATCATTATTTGCCATTTGACTTTTTATACTGTCTTTTTCTAAACTCTTCAGTTGTTTATCTTCATTAGCAACTCTGTATTTTGCACCACATTTCCCACTCCCATCTTACTGATTCAACTACTCCTTCCTGATACATAAATGAGGAGCAAATACTTACTGTGCAAGAACTTGGTGACAATTACTAAAATGCGTGATTGTCTATAAACCACAGGGAGGAGTACAAAAAGAAATAAGATAGTTTTGCAGAGAATACCATAAACTGACTTCTTAGAGTTAGTGGTTATATCATTAAGTATGTTATTAGGCTAATTTTCAAATTATTGAGCCTTTGAATTTGTGCTGTCAAGTTTGTGCTTCTCTTTGCACCTCCCAGTCTTCACCCCCTCCCTCCAACTGCTGCTTTTAGGTATTGAAAAAGCTTAGAGAAAGCAGTGAGGGATTATTTACATGTTTGTAAGAAATGTGTTTTTAGAAATTTGCTTGTGTAATTTTTTGGTTTTGTGGCTGGACTAGAAAATGAGCATTCTGGAGGTAGATGACACAAAATTATATCCTTTTTTTATTTCCCACAACATCAAAATAATTCTTCAAGTTAACCTCAATATTTTGTTCAGCTATATTTATTTACTGAATTTGGATGTTGATCTGCCACTAAAAAATACTAATGCCTTTAAAATTTTAACATTTTTAAATGCAATGGTTTTATTTAAAACAATCCAAACCACCTACATTTCTTTGAGCATTTATTCCTTTCTTTCATAAGGAGACAGAGTGCTTGAATTTTACTTGAATTTCTAAATTATATGATTTCTTTCCTTTGCCCTTTTATTTTATTTCTCTGTGAATTTATTGTTTAAGAAAAGATTTTCAACCTCTTCTCAGTAGGTTGAAAAAATTCACTTCCAGTGTATCCAGGTTTTTCTTTTTACTGTCATGGTCATATTCAGTCTTTATCTCCCCTGTATTCCTGCAGTTGTAGGAAATCTTACTGCAGGAGTATGGCAGTATTCTTTCTCTCCCTGTGTTCTTGGTGAATGGAGAAGTTAGTGATTGTTCATTTATTCTCTGTCCCATCCTTTACTGGGGGATGCCTTTTCCCTAAAAACAAACAAAGCAAAACAGATAAGAGAGTAAAATTTAGGACCTGTATTATGGTAGTATGTTCATCATTCTCTGTACCTCTTGCTTTTTACCTCCAATAAGTGCCTGTCAAAATACTCCTGAGCTTCATAAATGAGACTTTTCATAACTTACACAAGTCTACTGTCTTGGTTTTTTTCAGATTTTGATAAATGGCTAACTTTAAAACTTTCTTTTGCTTTTCAGATGATAGAAGTCAAACTGTGCTCCCCTTAGTGAAATCATTCTGTGAAAAATCCTTCAAAGCAGATGAATCTATCCTAATTTCTTTATCTTTCCACTTAGGGAAACTGTGTAATGGATTATATGGTATGATTTAATTTTCTTTTTAAAAATTCTTAAAAATGAGGGAAGGTTGGAGAATTTGAATATCTAGATTTGCATGTATCAAATGAAACAATAATGGAAAGAAAATATGGAAGGAAAAGTCTGAAATCTTTTGCATAAATACTGGATTCTGTGAATTTACTGTTTGAGTGTCCATCTGTTTAGTGGATTTTTTTATGTTTAGACAGGGACAGAGTGTTTTGTTGGGACAGGGTCAGAAATAGAAACAGGGTGATTTGTATTTTTTGGTTTTACTGAATAATTTTGATTCATTCTTGGATGTTCTGGACCTTGTGAGGTGGATGACTGAGTTTTTGTAACTAGAAACCTTTGAAAACACAGAATGGTGTTAACTGTGTATGTTCACTTCTGTGCTTGATATCCTTTTTTGTGGCCCATGAGGAAGTTCAAAAGAGAAAGAAGACCTAATGGCATATGGATTCCCAGCTGCAGCTGAGGCCAAATCTGTACCCATAACTTTTGTGGTTTTCACTTGAGCACAGCAGATCTTTCTACTCACCATATAACCTCTACGCAGAGCTTACCTGGGGATCGACATCACATGACCATGGTTATATGTTATAGAGAATTTTCTCTTAGACTCTTAAACCCTCTGATCTTTCTTACAGATCTTTAAAATGATCCTTTGTGATCATGTTAGAGACTATCAAAGTGACTGTTCCTTCACTACTAATAATTCAAAAGGGCTGGTCCACAGTGTGAAACTCTTATTTACAAAAACAGAGCTAGGACAGTCCATCCTGTTTGTATCATATCTTCTCAGTCTTCTTTTCTCTAGATTGTATGACTTTAATTGCTGATCTCTCTTCACCTCTAAACTTGTCTGGCAAATTCCTATTTTTTGAAATGTTACAACTTAGGGGAGCTGAACCAAGTGAAAGCATTACTTCATGTGTCTTGTGAGCTATAGTGCTGATATTGCTGTTTGCTTTTTCAGTGTGAAAATCTGCCTTTCTGTTGTTTGGGGTTTTTTGGTTTTTTTTTCAGAAATTTGCAATAATTTGACATTATTTCTTCAAGCTCATTTGGTTGGTTGGTTGGTTGGTTGGTTGGTTGGTTGGTTGGTTGGTTGGTTTTTTATCTGACACTAGTGAATCTTGTTCTTTCCTGGCCTTCTGCAGGTGATGCAGATCTGTCTAAGCATGGTACCTTCCCTCTGTCCTAATGAACTAACGATCTAAATTTGAAGACCATGAGTCCAGTTTCTCAGATCATTTTAAACTCTTATCTTCTGAAGAATAAGCAGGCTCCCACCTAGGTTGATGTTATCAGAATATTGAAATCTATATTCCAACATCCAAAAACCAGTGAAAATACTATATAGTACCAGAACTAGGATATACCTTTCTTTATATAGTTGCCAATCTTTTCAGTGAACCATGGGTAATGTCCATTTAACTGATGTTCCAAACAGTTTTGCAGCACCTTTACAGCTTTTCTTCTCTCTTTCCTGATCCCTTACTTACAAAAACCATGACTTTTACTGCCTCTTTTGTATTCACATGTCCTGTTATCCAGAATTAGAAGAAAATGGAATAAATATGAGTTTTACTTTCGCCATATTGGTGGCTACTTGTTTTCATGTTCTCTTTTGGTATTTACAAGTAGATTTGTGTGTTCCCTTTTTTTTTTTTTTATGTGAAAATAATCTGACTGTTGATTACATGGCTTGTCCTTCTCCTTCCCAACTATTAAATATCAGTAAATTTCAGCCCTTTTCCATTCTGATAGCTCATTTTCAACATCTAATACTTTAGATATTTTGAATAAGAGAATGAAGCACATGTGACCCTGTACATTTTGAAAACCTATCATGTTTAAGTATTCACTGACCTGTTACTTCTCTACTTAAAGCTAGAATCTTCATCGCTTTTATTAATTGTAGGGAGCCTGATGATACTAGTCGCATTTGAGAAAGGTATAAATGCTTTTATTTCCTTTTTGGTACCAATCACCGCTGGCTTTCCTCTCTCTCTTGACTAGAAAACTGAAGCTTTCCATGATTGTTCTTTTATTAATAATGTACTTATTAAATCACTTGTAATTTTTTAAGTCCTCTTGCTAGTTGCATTCCATTTTTCCCCAAGTTTTCTAATTTTATTCTTATACCTCTCTGTTATCTGTAGCAACATAACCTAATTTGTCAACATTCTGCAAACATGCATTCTTCATGTGACTGATTTTCATGAAGGTCCAGAAATTTGATCAGAAAGAAACAAGTATTAATGGAACAAACAAATGTATTCACCATTCTGCAGCTAGTCTTGACTATTTCAAGAATTATGTAAACAGAAATACAGAAATTTAAGATTCACTCTGTTATACTTAGCTGTTGTTTTTCTATAATATTTTTTTCTGTATAGTATGTACTGATGATACTCTGCTAGACTTGAACTGGGGAGGGAGGAGGGATAAAAACTGATGGATTTGTGAGATTTTTGAGATTTGCTTGGGCACTTTTACTAAGGAAAGTAAACTTTTTTTATTAGGCATTTTTACTCCTGAACAACACTTACGCTTTTTGGAATTTTATAAGAAGCTTTCCACACTGGGTTTACAGCAGGAAAATGGACACAATGATAATCAACTACAGCTGCAATCTCTGGAACAGGAAAAGAAGTATATTTCAGTGAGGAAGAACTGTGCTTACAATTTTCCAGTACGTAACGTTAATTTAAGGTTAAATAATTTGCTGTGCATATAGTTCACTAAATGGGAAGGTATTATTGAATTGCACATTGTTAGCTAGATTCTAGCGCTCCTTGGAAAGCTCAAGTTAATGGCTTAAAACAGAGGTTGCCCAAGAGAGTTACCAGGAAAGATTCCTCTTTGCAGGGCCTCAGAAAATCATTGTCAGGTTTAGACTGAAAGAGTGCTGTTGTAAGAGGTTGCTGGTCTCATTCTTTTCTACACATTTTTTTCAAACCCTTAGCACAAAGACTTAGACAGAATGGTGTGAAACAGACTCCTCAGTTTCAAATCACTCAAAGCTAGGTTTTTGAATTTGTTGCATATCATGGCATTCTAGAGAGCTGAAGATTGGATATGAATTGTTGGATTTATGTTTTCGTCATGCTTCTGCCTGAATACAGTCTTTACAAGTTTATGTGAGGTCTTTGAACTTGCCACTCAATTTTTTGTACACCTACTTTGTATTTTGACTGCATTTATATTTAAAGAAAAAATGCTTCTACCAAGAGCCAGTAGACAGTTATTTTTATTCTGCCTTTTGAAGACAAGCATTGTTGTATGTAGGTAGACATCTGTTGGTTTACTTGAGCAGAACCAAGGTATGTACACACAAAATGTTGAAATTTAGATGCTTGCTTTGCTTATTGCTATAATGCTTTTGGCTTTGAAGTCTCCAGGTGCAGCTTCCACTACTGCATGGAAACATTAACAATATTTATAAAACTAAGGTTTTATATCTTGTGGTTTCAATCTATCTGTTTAGGAGAAAAAAGCCTGCAGCATGTCTGGATGATATGTAAATCCAGTTTAGTTCTCAACTCCAGAATTTGTTTGATGCCTGTGTTTTGACACGGCCATCAAAAATGGAATACTTACTCTTTAAAATCACAATCTCTTATCAACCAAGTGTCTTGCTGGTTGTAAATCAGTGTTTTAAGCTGATAATCTCTGATAGTGTGATCCTTTAACTATATAGTTAATAAAAGACTTTATCATCCCATAGGCCATGATTGTTTTTGTGGATCCAAAGAATTTCCATTTAGAACTATATTCTATATTCTTCTGCCTTTGTCATGACCCTGAAGTTCCTGTCAGATATACTATGGCCATAAGCTTCTATGAAGTAAGTCTACAACAGTTCTTTGCTAGTACTTGCATGTTTATGTAATTTTCTTCATTTAAGTACATTTGTGACTGTTCAGCCAAAATAAAAAAGAAAACTTGTTGAAATGATTTAGTTTGTCAGCCTACTGGTAGGTGAGCTTTTAGGGAGCCAAAGCTGTAGGACACTTAAAATGCTCTAGTACCACTAAAATAAGTAATGTAGTGATTACAATATTTTAAAATTTTCAGTGCTATTAGCAAACAATGAGACAAACAGAAGGAAGGAACTTGCTACTTCTGGTCCTGAAAACGTTCTTTAGAATTGTACAGTTTGATGGTGTATGTTGGTGTTCCTACAGAGAACATTTTTATGGGTCAGATCTAAGTTAAATGCTCAATTTAATAATTGGTAAATTATGCAGATGTAAAAGCATACATATTCTTATTATTCCATTCAGTTTACACAAGTTCCACTGTATTATTTTCATAAAAGTTAGAAAAAGTACTACTACATAGATATTATTAGCTATATGGTGTGAACTCTAGAACTGAAAATGCACTCTCTTCTGATTGTATAACTTACATAGGGACATCTTCAAGGTTTTCATAGTGTTTTACTGAGAATCCTCGTGTTTCAGTCCTCAAGCTAGCCTTTTATACCATTTTGTTGCTGAGAAAATCGGTAAGCTAAGCAGCTTGCTGAAAGCATTTAAATCACCAGTCGAGGCATAAATAGCTTTATTTCCACCATTATAAGAAAGATGGATGGATTTCCAGTTGTCATTACCTTCTGATGCCTTGTCTTAACGAATGATAGTCCAAGGTAATTGATGAAATTGTAAAATTAGCATCTAATTCTACGTAATATTTCATGTTAGATGTATAAAACTTTTAAGGTACTGCCTGAATATAAGCAAAGTATTTAAAAAAAACCCTGTAAAATTATACCTTGGTCTAAATGTTTGTTTGGTGCTGGTTGATTCTGTGATAGAATTTTAACATCATAACTAGGCAGCCATGTGACAGTCAAAAATTAGTAATTTAGGGCATTCACTGATAGGTGAGGGTTTTTTGTGGGTTGTTTTTTGTTGTTATTGTGGGATTATTTGTTTTGGTTTTGTTTGTTTTGTGGGGTTTTTTTGTTTTGGTTTTGTTTGTTTGGGGTTTTTTTGTGGAGAGGGTTTGTGGGATTTTGGTGTGGGGTTTTTTTGTCGTTTTTATTTGTTTGGTTTTTGTTTGTTTGTTTTTATTTGTTTGTGGGTTTGTTTGTTTGCTTTTATAATTTTGTTTTATTTGTCTGGGGGGGGGCCCTGTCATTTGTTTCTTTAAATAAACTCCCCGTAACCATTTCCATAAAGCTTCATCTTGATTGGAGGTAAACTGTTATTTTCACTTGGCTTATATGAATAAAGAAAACCATTAAAAAGTGTCATCTGAATATCCTGTATGGCAAAAATCTAATTCCTCAAGTTTTTCTCATATTTGCTATAAAAACTTTTTAACATTGTGGATGGACTGCTGATGTTTTTTAGAAATTTATACATGACAAAAATCACAGTCAAAAACCCCAAAGACTTAAGGAGTGAAAACTTCCAATGGAAATACTAGGGAAACTTCAAAGCCAGCACAGGCTAAGCCATATTTTATATTTTATCTTCTGTGAATTATATATCAGACTGACTTAACTCTCCTAAGGACCATGAAGTACAACATTTGAATATTCCAGTTTTTCTAGCCTTGCAGTGGTCCTGAAAATTTTTGGTAAATGTGAAACACATTTAAGTTTAAAAGCATGTTTCATGGTTAGATAATAATAGGCTTGTTTCTTGACTCATATTCTTTATGTAAGCATATTTCTTATGTGATTAACAGAAAAGTACACAACTTTGGAAGGCTGATATTAAACAGTTGTCCTGCATCATTCCTTCCTGCTTGTTGTAAAGTAAGCACATGTAGTATAGTTGCTGTAGTGCTGTGGAACTAAAGAGTATTTCACCTTACTATCCTACTGTCTTATTTTTTAGGTTGCTAAGCTTTTAAATTCTGGTGTTTATACGATACATAAAGAACTGGTTACACTATTGCAGGATGAGTCACTGGAGGTAATATACTTTTATTAGAACTTTTGCTTCTTGCATTGAGGCAGATTATCTTGATGTTTAATAGCTCTTCAGTAAGACAGTAGAATAACTATTTGAACTATTATGAGTAACTATATCATCAGCTTTTACTTCAGTTGCATAGACATTTTATAAAGATGCTAGCCTTCTGTGAATAAAAAGGAGGAAAATAGAAGGTGTTTGACTTCAGTAAACCAACACTGCATTGATTAGCTTCTAAAAATATTAATTCTCATTGTTTTAATTGCTGTATTATTTGCTCTCTTACAAATTCTGTGTAAAGATTTGGTTTTGATATTATATTAAAATAATCATTGATATTGTTCAAGGTTTTTGCTTTATTTTATTTTCATTTTTTTCCAATTGTAGAGGAGATTAAATTGTGTGTGGATCATAAATAAAAGATTTATAGAAAGAGTTTCAGTCCAAGAAATCATACAGAATCTGTGTTTATGAGACAGTGCCGCTTAGTGTACCTCAGTTTCAACCTGTGTAAAACAAGAATCACTTAGCTATAATACAGACTATATAGAGGGACTTTTTTGGATTCAAAAAAAGACAAATATTTATGTTTGAGACAAAATCACTATTTCCTCTAATACCAGTTATTCCAATAGTTGATCAGTTTTGTTTTCTGTGTAGGATCTTTGGACATGGCATGGAAAAATGAGTTTTGCTTTCAGGTGCTCCTTTTTGTTTTGATATCCTTTTTTAGACATTTTCAAGGAAATTGTAGGAGCTTATAGAAAATTTACTTACAGTTTATTAAATTTTAACCTATCTTAAAAGATTTCTTAAGTTGGACACCTGAAAGTTCAGTCTCAGAAGCAGCTGCTGAAAAATTTATTTAATCCCTATTACAGTTATTTAAACAATTAAAAAATATTTGGTGCTTTATCTTATATATCACCTCAGTCAGAATTGGTGCTGGAAGATAATTATAATCTTTACTAGTCTAGTTTCAAGTATTGCAATATTTGAAAGTAGTGTTATGTCTATTAATATAAACTATGTATTCTATTTTAACTTATCAACTGCAGATTTTCTTAAAGAAGGAATAATTGCTTTACTGTCATTGAAATACAGAACTTTCTTAGGAATGAATGTTCAAACTATAGGTTGTTTTCCTAAACTGAAATAATACTTACATTACTCACTACATTAAAACATCGTTTAAATCTCAGTCCTCATGAATGCAAAGACATTTCATGTCTTTTTTTTTTTTTAACATGGATGTGAGAGAACAGTAGCATATGAGATGTCAGCAGGGATATGTCAGTGAGAGTTAGAAATTGAGTCAAGTTAATTTACAGACCTCATTGATACAGCCTTTCTTTAAATAGGTGTTAGATGCCCTAGTAGGTCACCTTCCTGAAATCCTTGAACTCATGACTAATGGAGGAGAAAACAGTGGATCAGAAAGCAAAGTGGGTATTCTCATGGTTTTTTAATTTACTTTAGAAATGAAGGTAGTGGCAAAATTGTTCAGGCATATATTCTATGAATAGGATTTAATCATAAGTTTCTGCTTTGGAGAGATCTATACATTTTCTGTGGTTATTTAATTGTTTGTTACCTTAGTAAATTTTAAAATAAAAAGAAAATGTTTTGAAATATTAGACTTAATATAAAATACAGTTTAGCCATGTTGTTTATCTAATAAACCACAAATTTGCTGAAATAGTTCAAATTTTGAAATGAAATCATGAAGTTAAAACAAAACTTGTTTTCATGGTAAAGGAGTGATTTTTAAATTTTTTTTTTTTTTTATCTTGATGTGACAACTGCCTGTGGTTGCTGTTTTCAGACCCAGTTTCTCCTAGAAGTAAGCCTATTTCCCAAAGTAAAAGCACTGAATTAGGAATTAGGAGAACTGTATTCAGCTCCCAACTTTGCAAATTTAATTGTATGTGGCTCTGGATGATGGATTTTTCAGTGACTCCTCACCTGTAAAATGCAACATAAAGGATCACCTCCTGCTTCAAGATGCTGTTTTGAGCATACTTTCTAAATGTGTAGAGAAATTGAGGTATTGCAACAATACAAGAACTGAATACATTTATTTCCTTGTATGGAGAAAAATTGAGAATGTAATTTAAAATGTGAATTTGTCAGATGGTTACAGTTGTCAATGTATATAACACATAACAAGTGTGATGTCAAGTGTGACAGTCTGTTTCATTTTGCTTAGTGCTAAAGAGAATTTAGCTTTGATACTATAAAGTCTTTGCATCCTGAGAAGTGTATAATTCCTGCTAAAATTAATTAGGGAACTGAGAAGAATAATTGCAAAGGTTGTGACTAGAAGGAAAATGGGATTTATTTGGTTTGAGAAAGTGAAGACTGAAGAGAGTTGTCATGGTGGTCTTTGTATCTCTAAAAGGGTACTAGAAAGCAAACAGTGATCGGATTTTCTTTTTTGGGGGAAGGGTTAGCAATGAAAGTGTATTTAGTTGGGTACTAGAATAGCTTTTTAACTAGTGAAGTAAAATTTACTGCTTGGGGGAGACTGAACCTGATTTATTTTATTTTTTTTTAATGAACAAGTTAGAGTAATATCTATTATTTTAATGTTTATGTTTTTCTTTCTAGTTATTGTCTATTCCTGACTTGATTCCTGCATTAACAACAGCAGAACAGAGAGCAGCAACTTCTTTAAAATGGAGAACTCATGAGAAGTTACTACAAAAATATGCATGTCTGCCTCAGATCATATCAAGTGATCAGATTTATTACCGTTTTCTTCACAGAATGTTGACAATAGTTTTGACAAATGTAAGCTCGCTGTCTCTTGCCTATTGTTTTGTATTTGTTTACATGATTTGGAAGAATGACCACCAGATACTTGCTATGTGTAGTTCTTTATATATTTTATTAAACTTAAAGTGCATTTT
This sequence comes from Megaceryle torquata, assembly GCA_024611175.1. NCBI lineage: Eukaryota > Metazoa > Chordata > Aves > Coraciiformes > Cerylidae > Megaceryle > Megaceryle torquata. The sequence continues at coordinate 12,772 of JANIJG010019645.1, forward strand.
TTCATTGCATATGTTATATATGACAGTGTTGGGTTTTTTTTATAGAAGACTGAGAAATTACTCTGAGAACTTGCCCTGCCCACCCCACTTTGAGGAGCAAAATTTGGATTGAAAGATTGTCATGTTTTCCCTCCCACACTTTCTGAATTTTCTGATTTTTAACTATTTTGTCTACTTCTAGAATTTTTGTATGTTTTTAGTCGTATTCCTTCAGGTATATGCCCAGGGAGGTGGTAGAGTCACCATCACTGAAGGTGTTTAGAGAAAGATTGGATGGTGCACTTAGTGTCATGATTTAGCTGATGTCGTGGTGTTAGGTCATAGGCTGGACTCAATGATCTCAGAGGTCTTTTCCAGCCTCAATAATTCTGTGATTCTGTATGTTTAATTGTGTTCCCTTTATTTCTTTCAAGAATGTCCTGCCAGTCCAAAAAGCAGCTGCTCGAACTCTCTGCGTTTATTTGCGTTATAATCGCAAGCAAGAACAAAGGCATGAGATTATTCAAAAGCTGATTGAACGTAAGATAATTTTTCCTTGATACTTAGAGATGGAAGTTAGTTTTGACTGAATATCTATTTATGTTTATATTTATTCAGTGTAACTTCCTGCCATCATTGGAAGGATTATACTTAAAAGACATTAAGTTGCTCACATTATCACCAGGCAAACCATATTGTGCATACACAATGAGCATATCTGAAGCTTATGCAAAGGAATTGGCAAGGAGGCAATATGGGAAACTGATAATATGCCAAGACCCTTCCAGCCCTACTTCTTGAATCCAGAATTGTTTAGCTGTATATGCTGCAATGTACAAAGTGAATTCCTCTGTAGAAGTAAAATTCTCTAGAGGCTTCAGCATAAGACGTGCTGAATAATCTTCTCAGAAATTGATTGATGAATGAGTTAGTTGCCTAAGTGGACTTTCTGGTCTATGCTGTGTGTTTTAAAGATAGAAGTTTGAATAGTTCCCATTAGCAATACTTGATGTTTATACAGTTATTTTGATAGGCTTGAAACATGGTTTGAAAGGCATGCAGGGCTTTATTCAACACATTAGCTAGTTCACTTGCTATTTTTGCTTTTCAGAATGGTTAAAGGGACAGGGTTTATTTCTGAAAAAAAGTGCTCACTGACAGAAATGGTCATTGAATTCAGAAGGTTAGGTTTTCAATGAAAGAAAAAATTGAGATAAGCCGAAAAGGTATGCCTTGTGATGAGTGTGATTATCATCATTGAGTCAAAGGTGAAACTTTGAAAATTTTTCTATCTGACTTAATAGATAATATCTGGGGATTGTTATCTTTCAGAATTGGGCCAAGGAAAAAGTTACTGGAACAGACTTCGTTTTTTAGATACTTGTGAATTCATTATGGAGCTGTTTTCAAAATCATTCTTCTGTAAATACTTCTTCCTACCTGTGCTTGAACTTACACATGATCCAGTGGCAAATGTGAGGTACTGTATGAAGAGTATTAAGCAGTGTACAGAACAAAAGCTTTACATAATATATTAAGAAATATTGTTACAAGTTTTATGTCTTGTTTAAATAATGGGACTTGAGTAAAAAGTTACAGACCCTCAAGAGTGATTTGTATTAAAGGTGTAGGGGACTATTAGAATGATACCAGAAATCCACAGAAACAACTCAATCTCAGTATTTGGGGAACTGATCAAAAGTGTCAGGTTTTAGGAGTAAAAGGAACACTAGGGCAGAGGAGCCAGCAAAAGATGAGGAGAGACTAAGTAATGCACTGTTTCATGGGCGTATAGAGAAATGTTAACTTCACAGTCTCCATTAATTTCCATCCATTTCAATGTCACTACATGTAAAGCAAAACACACGCAATTCTTTCACTGGTCTGAGCTTAATAAGTTAGCATAGGTTTTACCTTATGCAGAAGTTTTCTACTTTGTTGTTAAAGTAAGTACAAAAAGAATAGAAAAATTAAAGTAATTTGGTATGTTATTCATTTGGTTAATTTTTTTCTTCACTAAACAGATAGGGACCAGATGTAGATGAGTGATAAGGTCTCCCCTGAGTGTCCTTTTCTTCAAGATAAACACCCCCAGTTCCCTCAGCTGCTTCTTGTAAGACTTGTGCTCTAGACCCTTCACCAGTGACACACTCTTTGGACATGCTCCAGCACCTTGATGTCCTTCTTGTAGTGAAGGGCCCAAAACTGAATACTGTATTCAATACGTGGCCTCACCAGTGCCGAGTACAGGGGCATGATCACTTCCCTAGTCTTGTTGGACATACTATTTCTGATACAAGCCAGGATGCTGTTGGCCTTCTTGGCCACCTCAGCACACTGATGGCTTACATTTCAGTCAGCTTTTAATTGGAACCCACCCAGGTCCTTTTCCATCAGACATCTTTCCAGCCATGCTTCCCCAAGTATGGGATTGTTGTGACCTAAGTGCACTTGGTCTTGTTGAGCCTCATACCATTGGCCTCAACCCATCAATTCAGTCTGTTTAGATCCTTCTGTAGAGCCTTGCTACCTTAAAGCAGATCAACACTCCTGCCTAACTTGGTGCTGTCTGCAGACTTTCTCTTTGCTTGAGCCCCTCATCCAGATCACTGGTAGTTATTAAACTGAACTGGTCCCGATACTGAGCCCTGGGAACACCGCTGTGACCAGCTGCCAACTGGATTTAACTCCATTCACCATCACTCTTTGGGCACAGACATTTGGCTGACTTTTTACACAGCAAAGTATATGCCCATCCAAGCCCTCAGCAGTCACTTTCTCCAGGAGAATGCTATGGGGAATGATGTCAAGGGGTTTACTAAAGTCTAGGTAGACAATGCCTACAGCCTTTCCCTCCTCCACTAAGTGGGTCACCTTGTCCTAGAAGATGAGGTTAGTTGAGCAAGACCTGCCTTTCATAAACCCATGCTGACTGGGCCTGATCACTTTGTTGTGCTGTATGTATGCCTCATAATGGCATGCAAGGTGATCTGCTCCATAACCTTCCTCAGTACTGAGGTCAGACTGACAGGTCTGCAGTTCTCCAGACTCTCCTTCTGGTCCATCTTGTAGATGAGCATCACATTTTATAACCTCCAGTCAACTGTAACCTCCCCGGTTAGCCAGGAGGGAAAGTGGCTTGGTGGGCACTTTCTCCATCTCCCTCGGTACCCTTGGGTGGATCCCATCTGGCCTCAGAGAGTTGTGTGTCTCTAATTGTGTATCGGGTCATTAACCATTTCCTCTTGGATTATGAGGGCTTCATTCTGCTCCCTGTCTCTGCCTTCTAGCTCAGTGAGCTGGGTATCCCAAGAACAATTGCAGTCCTTAGTACAGAAATTATATGGTTAAGTTCACCTAAGTACTTTATACTGTTCAGTTTGAAATCAGGCAAAGTTAAGCTTGACAGGGGCACTCTAGTAGAAAATAAAAGTGTGTCCACACAGTGTCTGAGCAGAAAGGTATTAAATTTGAAGTTTCTGTTCCTGGTAATTTTATATGAATAATTTTTCTTCCTGAATTCACTGCATTTAAAATTGCATCCTTAGTCAGTAGAGCAGCTTACAGCTTCTGAAAGCATCATATCCTGATACTACTTTTCTTTCACCCTGTTTACTCACCACACTGCCCATCCCTTCTGTTGCCTTGAGGATTAAATTTACTAAGCCATCAGAAAACTGTCCACATTTTTCTACTCTCCCCCTCTCAAGTAAGTTGGTTTTCTGTTATGTTAATCAGTTGAGTGTAGATTTGATTGAGCTAGTCAAAGGTCCAGCCAGTAGTAGAGACAGCTCAAGTAGGGGGAGCATCCAGACAGAAGCAGGAAGGAAGTAGAAGAAGCAGGTAGGGAGAAGGACTTTCTCCTTTTAGGAGTCAGTAAATAGTTAAATCCTTTTAGACTACCTTCATCCTTGCAGTCACATAATTTTTGGTGAGACTTAGGCTCCTTTGTGCTGATGAAACAGATTTCCAGGATATTTAGGTAGATTAGATAGAGTTAGGTGTGTTACATGATTTTGAAAATCTAGGTTAAAAAAAAAAACACCACTCAAAACTAAAGAAATATTTATTGACTTTCAGATACAGGACTGTAGTCTTAATCTGTGGATAAGTTTTTGAAAATGTAATTAAGAATTTTTATTAAACATCTGCATCAAAAGATGAATATTTACCTTTTTTTTTTTTCCCCACAGAATGAAGCTGTGCTATTTGTTGCCAAAAGTTAAATCTACTCTAAAGATTCCCACTGATAAACACTTACTTCAACAGTTGGAATTATGTATAAGGAAACTTTTGTGTCAAGAGAAAGACAAAGATGTCCTGACTATTGTAAAAAGAGTAAGCATTTTGTCTTGGGGTTATCATTAAAAGTTAAGATGATCAAAGTTATTCTTGTGGTTGATTCTCTTAAGTATAGGAGACTAAATAATTCTATTATCTATTTCTAATTTTGAACAATTAAGAGACGATTTAGTGTAGTGCATTATCTCAAATTTAAGAGACTTAATGTTTCTTGATTACATATATTACAGTTTTTTTCTAGTGACTAGAATTCAGGATTTTGGATCAATGGCCATTTGGGAAAAAATAACAGATGACTAAAGATAGGCTTAAAAGTTGACCCTAATAAAAATAAAAATTATCAAGTCTTCGAGATAGAGCTGTCTTGTTAATCTATATATTTTACAATATACAGATAAAGGATTTGCAGGATATTGAAATGTTAGAATTACAAAATGTCTTTGTAATGTGAATATTCACAGAAAAAAACCCCAAAACCATCTTTAAGGAATACCTGTGCTTAGTCTCAAAGAAGCCATGAAGTGAAGTATCTAAAGCCTTCTTTACAGGTGCAGTCTGCAGGTGAAATTGGGTGAACACCTGTGTGAACATCCTGGCTTATTCACAGATGCCCAAGTTGTTTTTTCAGTCTTGGTTCCTAGGTCCTCAGCAGGGGTCTGAGAATACTCTGACAGTTTTTAACTGCATCCATAGCACAAAAATACAAGGATAGGGTTCATATGTTTAGGAAGAAAGAGCACCTTTAATTTTGCATGTGGCTGTTATAAACTTCTTGACTGGACATATTTTTAGTTAAAAGTGTGGCATGCTGTTGAATAACAATAATGTTTTTACTTTCTTTATAGACAGTTTTAGAATTGGACAGGATGGAGATCTCTGTGGATGCTGTAAGTACTTACTAACTTTAATACTTACCAAGTCCTTTTAATTCCCATTTTAATGTAGTGATTTTTTAATTTTTATTGATTTTATTTTGAAGTTTCAAGAAAGATTTTATAAAAATGATATATTGGATCAAGAAAAAGAGAGATGAGCATCTTCTTTTGGAAATAGCATATTTTATCAATACAATCTGTCCTCTTTTTTTAATAGCTTTTAGCTAAATATTAATGAGGCAATAATTTTAAGGTAATGGAAGTGCCTATTATAGAGAGACCTGGTAGGTTCATATCTGTGTGTGGTTTTATTTTACATTTAACAATAGGGTTAAATGCTTCAAAGTAACATACAACTTTATTTTCTTTACTACCTAAATTTTGCTGTATCAATTGGAAAGGCAAACTGGAATTTCTTGAAAAATACTCATGCTTGATGCCTCTGTACTTCTAAAATCCAAATCCTTCAACACATCTTTATGAAATCTTCTTGAGGGAGCTTAGCAATTTGTCAGGTGTGTACAACACAATAAATTGAATAATGAAACACCTCAGAATTCACATACAGCTTCCATAGGCAAATAAATTAATGTTATAACTTCATTTGTGCCAAGGAAGCTGAAGGAAACTGCGTGTTACAAGATTTCCTGTTAGCCAGGAAAAAAAAAAAGGGGGGGGGGGGGGGGGGGAAAAAAAGAGAGATCTTGCTATGCGGGGCCCGGGGAGGGGGGGGACGTGCGAGTATATA
>JANIJG010019646.1:820-35872 GCA_024611175.1 Megaceryle torquata
CACACGCACACGCACACGCACACGTGGGAATTGCAGCTGAAGAGCAGGGGGAAGCGCCGCCACCTGGAAGATGCTGGCTGTCATCATAGAAAGAGGACATTGCTAAGTCCATGGCAGTCACATTTTTATCCAAATGGGAAACTTTACTATCAGTTCAAGTTTCTTGCTGATTTGCCAGTTCTTCTGTTGTCAGCTTCTGGCATGGCTCTCTCCCTAGCTGCTGCTGAAGACTTCTCCAGAGTAATTCAGAACTTCTGCTGTTACTTATGTTACAGTAGTATGTACAAGTCGCATGTAGAGCATGAACCATGGTACCAGCTTCATGCAGGAAGCTTGTCAAAGAGAAAGACCAAGTGTGACAAAAGACGTCACAGATGGTTTAAGGCCACAGAGATCTCCTGAATCCTAGGTAAATATAGGCCATGTTGTCTCACCATGCAGTGTTTGAACATCCCTATCAGTACCTGAATTCCAGGAGCCGTGATGATTTCCATCCTGAATAAGAAAAGGGAAACTCTTTTTCTATCTTTATAGTTTTTGCCCAATGTTTACTTAAACAAAAATATTTTGGGGCCCATCGTTAGTTATTCCAGCAAATAATCATAATTTCCCTCCATTTTAATTAAGCATTTGTTTACTCCACCGTGAGATCTGGCCATTGTAAGATCACTTTTTCTCTAGAGGAATGATGGTGAGCCATAGGTACCAGAGCCAGGCTTCGCATTGACAGATATGTGGGTGGTACCAGTGAGTTTGTATAACGTCCATCCTTTCACATGTGGGAGAAGACACCAGAAAGGTCTACCAGCCCTGCATTGGTGGTTCAGTTTTTTTGGGGTGCATTTTTATTTTTATTTCAGTGGTGTTTGGAGAAAACTGGTGGAAAGGCAGTGTTAGACAGCATCACAACTTGAGGATGACTTTCGCAATAGCATGAGGATTTTTTTCTATTACATGTAATTAATTTATTTTAAAATTATGATAACAAGAGTGAATTTTCTTGTTTCTGCTAGACAAATTGCAACAGAAGATGGGATATAGCAAGCTGCCATTGTCACTTGTTATCCTGCAAACACGTGGAAGACAATGGAAGGTTAAGTATCTAAATTAGGTCTAGGTTTGTGCTCATGGAAGGTACCAGATTAATAGCCTAGGAGAATGAAGGGCTTCTTTTATTCTCAGAACAGGTACAATCATGGGATCTTTCCCACACCTTACCTTACTCTTCACTGCCTCAAACCATTTTTGGGATAGACCACAATTACACCTGGAACCTGCATAGACTTGTGTGCTTAAATTTATTTGTAGAGCTAAGTCATTAGTACTAAGAGGCTGTGGAGTCCTGAGAGGCTGTGGAGGCTGAGCTATCTGCTGAGAATGCTAAGAAAGTTGTGAATTATTCAATTTTTATGTGGATACTTGGAAATACCACTGGAACATTTCATATAAGCCAACAAACAGCAGATTACCTGCTTCCATCCTGGCCTAGATTTGATCTATGAATGAATGGCTCTCAAGCCCTTAAAAATGCCCTCGGCAATCCTGCTCTATTATCTTCACCATTGTTTTTCCATCCAGATACTACAGGGATGAGCACAATCAGTGGAGAAAATGAAAATCAAATTGCCTACCAAGAGCTGACCATATGGGGCAGCTGGTTACTGCTTCCCAGCCCCCTGCCCGATGTCTCTTCCCTGCTTCAGATGATGTGATCCTGCATGCTAGTCAGTCCCCATCACCCCTTCCAAATTTGTTTTTATACTGCAGTCAAGCAAATTTCCCCAGGTTTTATATTTTCTGATAATGTATCCTCATTTCTCTCCAGTTTCCTTGGGCTTCTGCATGCTACAGCTCTTTGTTTGGTGTGTGTCCGTCCCCCCCCCACTTCCTCTGCTCCCTTGAATATGAACACTGGGCCTGCAAATAAGGAAAGGAGGCCAAGAGGAAAATGTGTCTCGCTGAGACTTGCCAGATATCCAAGTTGCATGTGGAGAGACAGAGCTTCAGCTCATGTGTCTGGCTTGGACAGCAGCATAGCCCGTTAAAACATCCAGTTGCCTGTCTCGCACCAGGCAGACAGCACAGCTCTTCACACTGACAACTGGAGGGGCTGGAAGGGTTGGAGGAGCTGGAGTTACTGCCATGTTGAGCTGAGATCGATCTGGTGGGTGAGTTTTGCTCTCTGTGGCCATGAGTGCATTTTATCTTACATGTTAAGAATAAGGCCAGTGGCACAAGGAGAACTGTCTGCAATCAAATACCATCAGGCAAAGGAGCACAGTGTAGGTTTCCTCCTGCCAGTTTATCCCCTTGGAGTCTCTGGCCGTTAGTTTCTTCAGGGTTCTGCAATGGTGATATGTGTTAAGTAGTAGTAGTTGTTTTTGTTATTATTATGCTATTATTATTTACTCATTGCTTCATGGCAGTTCATATGGCCTAGTAAAAACTGGATCCCATTGATTTTGGCACCATGTAAACTGTGGTACTGTGTCCTGACACCCAAGGAATTTACAATCTAAATAGACAAGCCAGGCAAAGGCGTGAGACAGAGGCATAGAGAAAAAAACTCCAACCACCAAACAAAAAACCCCATACTTTCACTTACAAACTGTCTATTCTTTGACAGTTCCAGAGAAGATTACAGTTTAAAATGCCTGCGTTGCTAGATAAAAACACACTCCTCCCTCAGGCAAATTAACAAAAATTAACAGAAAAAATGCTGAGGTGTGTCTACCATAGTACCTTAACTCATTTAGCTGTTCTTCATTGTTCTCAGATCATGGAGCACACAGATTGTGTAATGCCTCTGACTATTCTGGGACACCTCAGTTAGCACATTACTCACAGTGGGGTGAAGGAGGAATTCTGCAGTAGCTTTAGCCGAGAGTGCTTTAATTCTCTTGGTTTGTGTCCTGACTTTCAGTAATCTTTGAGAGCCTGAGGACATATACATTGTCTGTCTGACAGTTCTGAAAATGCCAATGTTTTAAAGGTTAATTATATTTTTTTACATATTTGTTTGGTCTATAATTTATCTGGTACTGTAGAACTATTTTTACAGCACTTTCCATACAAACACTGCCTCATTCTACTGACTTTCTTGATAGGAGGTAGCTAGCAGCATGTGCTTCCAGGCAAAAGTAAAGTAAAACTGCTATTATGTTAATAGCTTTCTGTGACATGGTCATAGAGTTAGTGTGGCAGTGAGGCACCTCTCTGTCCGAAATACCAAGGCTCCTGGTTTCTCCTGTCGTCTCTTAGGGAAGCTGTGGGGAGACAGAAGAGCAATTCCAGATTCTGTGCTGCAAGTGCTTTCCTTTCCTGCTGGCTGGCTACATCCATTTGTGTAGAGCTTTTGATTAGATCTGTTTTGCCTGTGTCAACTTTCACTGCAAACATCCTTTGTCTATACATCTGTGCATCTATACATGATAAGATTGCCACCTTTTATTTACAGTAAAACCTGGAGTTTTCTTCTCAATAAACTCTCCTCCTTCCTCAGATTTCCAGCCAACTCTAGGGGAAGTGAGAAGGATAGGAAAACTTAGAAAAACCTTTCACCTCTTTGTTCTACTTGGAAGAATGTGGGAACAGTTTTTGTAAAGACCAAGGTCGGCATTCATAAAAGGGTACTTACCTGGGTGGCATGAAAATGGGAAACTTGTTGAAGTATATACACGTAAATGCACACACACACCGATGACTGTATTGATAAAGTATTTTTCTGTAAAAGGAAAATTATATCTATGTATTTCTTAACCTGCATACTACTTTCAGCCTTTGTTTCCACTGTTACTTTTAACACCAGGATCTTTGAGCATTACAATGAACTTCAGTATTAAAAGCTTCCTTTTTCACTATGAATAGACCTCTACTGTAACTAGGAGAGTTCCAGTGTGTTACATGAAAACGAATAAAGATGTTGAAGAATGGAAAATGGGAAGACGCAGCATGCATGAATAAGCAAATAAATAACTTATTCGCATTTTCCTTTGAATATACAAAATACTTCTACACAGAAGGAGCACATCACTAAAAAACCACTTCTGCTGAAAAAGATGTATTTTTTGCATGAAAGCAGCTCACATACCTGCTTTTCTCTGAGTAGTTTAAATAGCCAAAGTATGCAGTCAGTTAGCTTTTACTCTACAGTTAGACTTTGGACTAGTATTGAAGTGCATGTGATATTCATTTCCTTGAAAAATGCCACTGTACGTAGGAAACCAGTAACAGAGCAAACCCATTAATGGGGCTATGTATTGGGACAGTCACAGAATCAGGGAGTTTAAACATGGGAATTACCTCTTAGACCAGGTAGCTCAACTTCCTTCAAGTGCACAGTTGTTCACTACAGTTTGCCTTTCAGTGTTTTACTCTCTCAAGTTTCAAATGCTTTGTTTGATGGGACTTTTCATTCTCCATTTGAAAATTACCTGCTAGACTGAACCACATGGTTTCTGAGAAACTGGTACTTTGTCCAAATTTTGTTCTTCCTTAGTTTCATCCCATTACACGTAGCTGTACCACTGCCTGTTGGCATCCAAGAAATGCCCCTCCATTCTCTCTGTTCATCTTTTGTATATTTCTAGACAGTTGTCATTTTGCCCTTGTCACCTAGATTAATAAATCAATCCCCTTCCTTGTCTAATCAGGTTTGTTGCTCTTCTCTGAAGCCCTTTCCAGCGTGCTGGCATCCTTCTGTTATGAGGTGTCTAGAAATGGATGCAGTATTCAGCAGAAGTCTTCCCAGATGCACAGACAATAATTTTCTGCTTCTGACATTATTCCCCTGCATACACAGCCCAAAATTGCATCGGTCTTTTAAACTGATATATCTCCTTGAGAAATCATATTCAATTTGTTATTCACTGTCATTCATAGACATCTTTCTGTGCAGATGCTTTCCAGGTTTTGCTTTCTCATGAACTATCCACATTTCTGATTATTTTTCCTCGGTGTATTAGTGTACATTTTCCCAAGTTGAATCTCATTTTATTGCCTGCCTACATATCTAACCTTGTTAGTTTCCATTTATATTATTGCTATCCTCTCTGACGTTTGCAAGCCTCCTGGTTTATTGTCATTTGTGAATTTCATTAATGTACTATTTACCTCCTTTTCCACATCATTAATTGAGATATTAAATAAGAACAGACCAAAAACATACTCCTGCAGCAAAACAGCTCAATACATCACCTGCCATCATTACCTGCCGCTTATGGTCCTTCAACCACCTTTTTTGTCCAGGTCACAGGAGTCAGCTTCAAGTCAATTTCAATTAGATTTTTGTAGGAGACTCACTTCAGTTTTTAAAGTGTTTTATAGGATTTACCTCCATGACCTTTTCTCCGTTTTCTTCATAGCACAGGTGGGACTGATGTTCCTTCTCTATGTTTCCATAGATAGCAATAATGAACAAGACAGTGATATGAGGACAGAAATGGCTGCCCGGAATGTAAAATTGTTGCTAGCCTTTTTTTTTTTTTTTTTTGAAATGCATTTTAAAGTTACCATCATTTTCCTATCCTTGTATCACTATGGGTGAAGCTTTGTTGCCTCTCTCAGGCTCACGTTTGCAGACACCACTTTTATTTCACTTATTTACTTTGGTTATCTGTTAAGCACTTTGTTTAATGATGATGTGCTTCTCTTCTTTGCAGACTTCATCTAGCTTTGAACATCAGAGACTGGTCATGTCTCCATTGTGTAGATAAAATAAACTCTGTAAATGTGTTTTTATTTTCTTTATTTTAATGATGAAAAATCACACAGTACAGAGTGTCCTTGAAACTGCCTCTAACGTCACTTTCTCTTCACCTCTCCTTCAAACAGCAGGGCTGGAAGCCCAGTCGAGTGGGAAAAGAGTCATTCACTTCATTAGGCTTGGGATTAGGTCCTTAAGCCCCCACTCTCCTGGTGCAATGCAACACTCAGGGAGAGAAGAGGCCTTCATGTTTATTTTAGAGGAGCTTTCAGTGACTGCTGTATCCTGTAGGATCTCTTGTGGCAACCATGTTCCCAGGTCTGCTCTGTGTTTCACCAGAGCAGCTGGCCAAACCAAATGTGTGTTGCCAGTAAATGTTGTGGAAAAGCAGCTTTTTGCTGTTACTTAAGGACTGGTGTAAAAACTCTACTTTAGTAGGAATGTTCTAGGAGCTGCATGGCTTAGTAATGCCATTTTTAATTAGCCATGTAGTGATTGCCTGCAGACAACATTTAATGATCAGCCAGGTTTTGTCAGCAAGGGTTGTTTGTGGAGGAAAGGAAAATGCAAGAGGCAGAAATGAGGAAAAATACTGTGAAAAATGTTTTCCCTCTTGTTTCTTTCCCTGTCTCTATTTTTTGTCTGATGAGCGATGGAGATGGTAGCTGCAGAAAAAAAAATGCCTTCCATAGGAACAATTCACTCTAAAAACCTTGGCATCTACTGAGGTTTCTCCTGATTCCTTCCACGGTCATCCCAGGTGTCTCCCTGCTACTGGTTTTCTTTCCTTTTCAGTTGTAACCCACTCTTTCCCCTCACTTTGCTCTTATTGTCATGGCCTTGCCATATCCTCATAACTGAAGAAACTGTGCAACTGACTTTTGGTGAAGGTAGACTGTAACTCCGGAATTATATTTTGAATTAACAGAAGAGTAAATGTGAGTCCATGTTTAGTGCCTTGACTTGCTAGATAAATGAATTATATTTGGAAAAGATATTCTGCAGCTATCTGTGGAGTCAGGCATATCTAAAAGTCTTTCAGAAGCTAATTTCTTGGCCTGGCAGAGGCAAGATTCAGTTAGTCCCATTTACTTTGGAGATGTTGAATTTTCTGAAATCAATCTCAGTCTCATTTAAAGAAGAGGAAAATCTGTGATTGACCTTTTATCCACTGATATTAGAAGATCCATAGTGACAGTGGACAATTACAGTTTTGAGGGAAGGAAGATACGAAGCCTCGTAACATACTTATGCTGATGACTGCTGATTTCTCTTCTTGCTTGTGCATGTGAGATCCTGGTGTGATCTTAAAGAATGTACTTGTCACAGTTTCCCCATCTGGAAACTAAAATAATCATACTCTCTCCCTTGTCTCTCTAGGACTCCAAGAGACATAGAGCTAGTCAGGTTTTCTGACATGAAGCTATGGAAATAAATAATACTGCTATTATTCTTGTTGAGTGCCTTTGAACACCGTCTATCTTTCATAATTCTGTCTGTGGCACCTGATTTCACAGTTGCTGAGTGTCCATTGCCTGTGTTGAGTTCAGCTGGAGCTGAGGGACTCAGCACTGATTGGATTCATACCAATGCAGCAAAAAAGGCATCTAAAATGGTTCTGCCATGCTGCTCCATAGGCATGAGCTGTGCAGTCCAGACTTTTTTTCTCTTGTATATTTAAAAGCTAGTAACTGTAACAGCTGTAAACAAAAATGTGAACTATAGTACTTTAAGATGTTTGTTATAAAACGTTTTTCTTTTCTCATTAAACTGAAAACCTATCTTTAGTGTGAGATGTGGAGTAATATTAGAGGCCAGTGGAAGGATAGGGTGAGGCAGGAAGGGGTGAAAGTGATAGCTTGGTCAGTGGGGCTAAATCTCTACTAATCTTCAAAGCAAGATATATTTCAGGATTTTTCTTCTGTTTCTCTCCAAACGAAGGCCATTGTGTTTCCATCCTTGGCTGTGTCAGCAGTGATAGCCCTTTTTTCCAACATTGATTGTTGACTTCCCCTGACACCATATCACAACCCATTAGTGCTGAAAACTGACAAGCCCAGCTGCAACAGCAAAATGGCAAGTTTAAAGAAAATATACAAGGGACAGGCACAGAATGCTATTAGTATAAAAAAGCAGTTGTTTTTTGTCTTACCTCTGTAAAGGTCAAGAATGCGCACATATTTTTCTCCTGCTAACAACAGCTTGAGTATTTTTTGAACTAACAAAGTAATTCTCTCTCTTTTTTTTTTTTTTTTTTTTTTTAATTCAGACTGTAATATGTGTTTTATGAAAGCACCCATGTTGAGGTATAGCAAAAATGAATCCTTCCTTTGGGAAGCTTCCAGAAAGTATTTTGCTTATCTATGTATAGAGTATGGTGGGGTTTTTTAATTTTGTTTTTGTTTGTTTGTTTTTTTGTTTTGGTTTTTCTTCTGACATTTCAGAGAAATTAATGGTTCAGCAGTTCCTGGGTTCTGAGGTCCCAACTTCAAGCTTTTGTGTTGTCTGTAGAGTGGGATTTCTTTCTTCCTTTTTTTTTTTAATTATTATTTTTTAATTATTTTATTATTATTATTATTGTTTTCATTTTTCTTTGTTTCTCTTTTCCTCCAGAGTTATACGATGGGTGTCAGCACTCTGGAAGGTGCAGTAACAGTAATGGCAAATGTTCCTTCTGGTTGTACAAGTAATTCCCCAGGGGAAGAAAGCGACAGCTTCCATAGTTCCAATACCATGTACTTTACAGAGATAACAGGGCTTGAGCAAGGGCAGGGAACTTGTCAAAACCTTGGTGCCAAGGTCCCCATTTGCTGTCACTGAGGGCTGCATTCATGTTTTGCTCTGTCAAAGCTCAAGGGACACTGCAACCCAACAAGCAGAGCCCAACAGCTCTCTTGACACCCAAGTCTGTTGTGAATGGTCATGTAGCAGCAACAGCAATGGGAAACTGGTGAAGTACATTAGGGGGAAATAAAAAAAAGACTGAAAGTCAAATTAAGTAAAAAAAGATCCAAAAATTATTGAGAAACCTAGAGCAGTAGAGCAGTGGAGATAAAATACCCTGAAGTTAACAGAAGTAATGAGTTTGATTTGGTACAAGGGGGATCATCTAGAGTTGGTTTTGCAAATTGATAGCTATGGACACAGGGCATTCATCTCAAGTTGTTAATTCAGACAATTCTAAAATATAAATGAGTTCTTTCAAACTCCTATCTACGGTCATTTGTATGGCAGTGGCTGGTAGTACTCCTGTTTTGCTAGGATTTTGAAAAGTAATAGTTTCTGCCCCAAAGTGCCTGCAGCTAAAATCCTACTTCTCAGATGGAGGAAATGATACTTTCCTCCCAATTTTATGGGTGGAAAGCTGAGTCTTATGGACCAAATGACCTATCCATACTGTGCATCTCTCCTGGAGAATGATAGACATATGCTAATGTGTGAATTTACAAAGCCCAGCCTATTCTGTAGTAACCTTCTTGGTGATTCTCTAAGCATTAAAATGCTTTTGTATGACATAGCTCAGAGTGAAGTGTGTGGGTAAAGAGTGACCACATTAGGACATACAATTAAGGCAGAGGAGCTAGAACCGAGTCAGTTGACATCCTATTTTTCCTTGTGGCATCTTTCTCATTTATATAAGCCCTGGGTTAGTGTCTGAGAATGAGCAGAACTCCATCCTCTTTTGTTCAGGGCTACCGAACCAATGTGCCTTTGTGGCTTCCTTGGTTTTCCTTTCTCTTCCACTTCCTTGACCAACCCACAAACTTTCTGAAGTACTCAGACACATTTCTGAAATGTCTTTTTTAATCCATTGAGACTCAGACCTAGTTTGTCATTCACATGGTAGCTACAGTTTTAATTGTGGCTCAGATTCCAGAGAGATTCTTCATAAAGTTGTGGGGTTTTTTATGGGTTGTGCCAGGCGTGAAATATAATACAGAACAGCCTTTTACTGTATATGGAGTTACAGTAATGAAGAAGCTTTATCATGGCAATCATACTCTAGTCATTCATGGGCAGTCTTCTCCAAATAGCAAAATTTTTCGTAAACACCAAAAATCAGACTTTCTACTTACTTCCTCCAGTTTTACACTGGTGTGACCCTACTGAGGCCAGGAGAGCAGTGATGAATCAAGCTTCAAAATTCCTTGGAATAGTTCCCTCTCACAAAGAGAAAGAAAAAAGTGGAACTTCAAATAGTTAAGAAAAGGGAAAACAGATGAAGGAATAATTACACTAAGATTAGGTTAGTACTTGTTTGCTTAATGCACCTAGTTAATCCAGTTGTCTGCGTCTGAATACAGAGCTTGTTGCTAGGTTTTTCTGTATGAAAGGCTAAGTTCACACCATGGCTTTAGACACACATGAACTGATTTCTGAGATTTTTCCTTTGATACTTAGTCACCACTTGTCAACTTTACAAGGGAAGCATGGGTCTAGTGGCAAGAAAGCATAGAATGAAGGCTCCTCATCATCAGAGTTAGGCAGTAAGGCATTTCTCTGTCTTATTCAAGGCTCAGTACTTGCACTGAAGTTGCTCATGTTTCAGTGAGCCAGTCCAACAACAACATTTAGTGAGATTTCATCTGTCTGGTTAACCATTTGCTTGAACTGTGGTAAAGCTACCATAGTTAGCTTTAATAAGAATAAAAGTCAGACAAAGCCAAACAGAATGCAGAATAAATTAATGTTTTCTTGGGAACCAGTGCCTATAGAAGAATGCATGTCTGTGTTGTAGATGATGGTTGATTATTGCTTGGTCTTTACTATAATCCAGGATGGCACTGAGGCTGAGGTCAGTGGTAGTGGCAGGGTTCATGTATTTACAAGCAAACAGATGAATGCAGGTGGAACTTGACTTTGGTGTTGCTGGCTCCTTCTTCTTATGGGCATCTGTATCAAAAGCCTGACATTCTGTTTGCCAGCTGTCCATAGTTCTGAGCAGTCTCAGTCAGCTGTACTCCACTTTGACAGGTATCCAAAATCTCAGTTATCTGAGCCGCTCTGTTCTATGTGCTCCTTTTGTGTCTTTTGGAGATAGCACAGGAGAGAAACAGTGCAAATTAAGTGCTCCACACAGTTTCAGATGTTGATAGGAAATGGGATATCATGCAAGTTGTTGCTGGAAGTGTACTGTTTCTCACTTTAATCAGCTAAAATAGGCACTAAATGAGGAAACAAAATACTTGTGTCTGTGAAAAACATCTGGAGATTTTCTGTACTTAGTTTTCCTTAAAACCATTAAAGATGGCTTCCACTTTAAAGGGTGTTTTAGAAATGATTCTGTGTATGCTTCAGCAAGAATTTTCAGAATTTTCTTAAGCAGCAGACAGCTTAGGTGTCAGGTAAAGCAATAGAACGTGAACATTTATTTAATTCCATGCCAAGTCACCCTGCCTCTCTTCCCTCTAATGCAGAGCGGGTGTTCTGCATCCACTAAATAAGTCCTGGATATTTTTTTACTGCTGTGTGGGCAGATGGTCTGTATGTGACACAGCTTGGGGTATCTTCTACCTTAATGTGCTAGACTATATTTTTGTGGAAAAATAGTATTTCCGTTCTGTTGAGGAATTACCCTCATCCCTAAATGACCTGTCTGTCATTAAAGCCAGAAGTAATGGTAGCACAAGACAGGGAAACTAGATTCCTGGAAAAGCTTGCAAAGCAGTTAACATGCTAAATTCTTTGGTCGATCGGTATCATCTCTCAGAATGAGATGGACTCTGATTCAGGTACTGAAGTAAATGAGGAATTTTTAAAATCAGCTCACTATACTGATCTTTATTGGGAACCTGTCTCTTATTTTGGTGTCTGAAATTTGAGCTCTTCTGAGACTATCTCAGAGTAACCTGAAGACCACCGAGACTTGGCTTCTTCAGTACTTTCATGGCTTTTAAGAATTTTGCAATGAAAAGTCTCCCTTGGAAATGCTTTCTTTCCTTGTGTAGGAGCCTAATTCTTCCTCCTAATAGCAGTGACAGATAAATGCATAACAGAGGTTATATATTTTGGATGTGAAGGAGAAAGGCAATTTACAGGTGTGATGGGGTCAGCAAACTGAGAATATCCCCTGTGGTCTTAAGTCATGTACTCCCTGCACAGCACCAATGATGTGAGAGGAAGTAAAGTCATCTGCCATTTCTGTGCTTTTTGAGAACAGCAGCCCTTCAAGAGCTCTATCACTCTCTCACTGAGTGTGCTGAGCTGGAGATATCTGAAGTGGCTTTCAGTTAGTTTGAGTACAAGATGTAGTCTGGCTGTGGCAACACAGAGCACAATAAAACCAGCTAATTTATTTGCCTACCCAGCTTCTGTGTCTTATAATACCCTGGAACTTACTCATTGCCATTGGAGATACAGGTTTCTTGTTTCCCTTTTCCTGTGAAGAAACAGGATTTGGCCACTTTTGTGCAAGACAGTTACTTTTCTAGTAGTCAGCTACAAGTTAGTTTTCTTATATCATGTTTGGGCAACTAAATAATTAGCCTTCTTTGGAAAATGCTGAGTCTACAACAGCTCCCAGTGAAGTGAAGAGAATTACAGGCTACACAGCAATCTGGAAATTGAAACCTTTTGCTTATTAAATATGGAGCTGGGAACAGAATTTATGTTGTTCATTTTTTGAAATTTGAAGCTGCACAAGCTACATCTTATATTAGGACTCTATTCATATAAGGTTAGGGGCTAGTAAACAACTAGTAACTATTTCTATAAATGACTGATCAGTTGTTACAATGTCCAACAAGTATTTTTTTAAATACTGCTTAAAATTGCCTGTAATACGCCCATTCATGAACTTTTAATGTACCTTTGACCTCTGCAACATAAAATTATTGTTCTTTTGTAAATTTTATATTTCTAGAACATCATGTGTGGCCATGATATATTTGTAGAAGGGATCTTTTCTATGAAATGGCTGCTGACTGAAGTCAGCTAGGGCTGACTTCAATCCAGCACAAGAATCTCAGTTTGAGGACCCAAATAATGGGGCACTGTAGTCTTGTGGACAGCTTAACCAGGCAGAGAACGGAAGCAGGTTCTTTGAATAGCCTTCCTTTGTCCACCATCATGAAAATCAAAAAGCATGTCTTTTGAAAAACACTAGGCAATAATTCCCATGGGGCTTTCTAGACTCATCTGTCATGGAGAAAATCCAATTTCCTTCTTTCTCTATTGTACTCCAAGAAGCCTTGTGACCAGTTAGGTCATTTTAGCTTTAAATGTTAAGACATTGGCTAAGGCATTTTAAATTAGTAGATGCTTTTCTAAACCTAGACCATAATCTTCCAGTCATACCCTAAGAATAATGATCCATACCTTTTGTTAAGTGCTTAATGATTTTTGAGTGAACAGTATTTTGTTTATAATGCTGCTATTGAATAATAATAATTAGTAGAGCCATTGTAAAAGATTTTTTTAAAGGTCTCAAAGGCATGTGGCTTCCCACCAGAGAGTTGATTTGAGACTATTTTACTCTGTCAAAGTCCACTTCTGTGGATATTTATATGCTAATAAAGTGTCAGGCCTAGTGTTTCAGTTAGACTATATCCCAGTTACATTGAACTATTAAAATGTTCATTCATTAATTCATTCATTTCCTGACTCCTTCCAGAATGTCCTATAAAGATATTTTGCCAACCTTGTTTACATAAATTCCCCATTGTGCTTTGCATTTTTATTAAATAAAGGTGGTGTTTGAAATAGCTTGTAAATTGACAGGATACAAATTAGTGAGAAAGGAAATGTTAAAGAGTTGGTGATGTCTCTTGGTGAGCTTTGAAAAACATTCTATTTAGAATCAATTGTACAGATGTATCATTTATTTTTCTGCTTTCCCCCTTCCTTCATTTGTTATAACTAGGGAAATTTGCATGAAAATTGGTTGTGTGTTCTTTTCAATGTTTACCTGCTTTGACTGGGTTTTTTTTTTAATAACTGCAGTTTTAATGTTTGTCTTGTGACCTCACTGTTCCTTGCTGGGGACATGACAGTGATGTCACAGTAGTTACAGTTTTTAAGACTGAATGCTTTTTGAGACTGAGAGTGACTATAAAACCTTACTTTCTCTTGGGCCACCAGCTGTTGCTAGTTGATGGCTGTCCTTCTTGTATGGAGCCTAAAGCCAGTGCGTTAATGGTCAACACCTTTGTGTATGTGACACAAAATGGCCACTCTCCAGAAAACTTCACTGCAGAAAGCCAGATGTTCCTGATCATGGGAGAGCATGTTTCCATGTCATCCTTACTCAGGACACAGACTTATTTGGGAATGAGAACTCCACTGATGTTTCCCTTCTGTTTTCTTTATCATATCTGTTCTTTGTCTGAATAGTCACCTCTGTTTCTATCAATTCAAATCCAAAACCTTTCAGGAAAATGAAACTCCCCTCATCCTGTTTGGGGAGTATGGGAAACTATGGCTCCAGGTCAAGGAATAAGCAGTAATGAGATTAACCATAGAGGAAAAAACCAAACATCTTCCTTTGGTATCTAGGTTTTTATGAATGAGAAGTGACAGAAACAGGACAGTACAAGAAGAAAAGATGTATCTAAATACAGCATATTCTCCAAAATGTTCCTGGAGTTGGCAGAAGCTCCTTAAACACATCCCATATCTTTTCCAGAATAAGATGGATCACATGAGAGACAACCTTTGGGAAACTAACTTAACATATTCAGACAGTAGATCTGATATATCCAGTTGTCGCTGCACAGAAACTCAGCAGACAGCACTCCTTTCGCCATTTTTTTTTCCTTTATGCTCAATCTCATTTCCAACACCTCAAAAATCTCCTACTGAAAGTGACCTACCAGTCAAGTTACAGTCCCTCATCTCTAGCAAAGCAGGAGGTGGCTGGATTGCTCCTTTAGCAGCCTATGCTGGTAGCATATCACTGCTCGCCCTGCAGGGCTTCTTAGAGAGCAACTCAGGCTGTTCTAGCCCCTCTCTGATGACTCAGTTTGTCATTTCTGTCAGTCTGTGGCACATACATACACACACATGCACAGCAGCTGCCAGTGGCCTGTGGGGCTGGGGATCATAATCTTTTTTTTTTTCTGAGCTCACATCTGCTGCACGCTGGCTGTCTACATTGCGTTCTTTTACCTGCGATAAGCTCTGACCTCTTTTTGCACATCTTAAAACACCCTACCGTGTAGCTCCAATGGCACACAGACATTCACCCTGTTTGCTGTTGTCTTCCTTTGCTTTCAAATCACCTCTTCAAAGCCCATTTGGTACCAGCAGCTTGGAATTTTGTGTCATTTCGGAAGATGGTGGTTGGTTTTTGATAGCAGGGTTTTTATATTTTTTACTGTGACGGAAGTAAAAATGTACTTGTCCATTTTAGGTGTGTTTGAATATTTGCTAAAAATAAAATGAAAAAAATCAAGGCTCTGCTCTGCAAAGTAGTTTTCAATCCCCTGAAGAGCAACATGGCTCTTTCTGACTCCACACAGGCAGACAGGCCTAATTCAGCTGTCTGTTGCATGGTATGTTTAAGTGGTTTTGTAAAACAGTGTTCCCTAGATGTTGACAGTTTAATGGATTTCATTAGTGCCTGCCTACCAGCTGAGGGCTCAGACCTGCCCCCACCAGGGTTAGCTCAGATGAGTTCAAAAGTGGTTGTGTGGAGGACCTCCCTTATCTCTGTTAGAGCTACTCCAAGAGTTGCATCTGGATCCCTAAGACACAAGCAAGCATCTCTTGAGCTCTCACATCCACAGCACAGTGTGGGCTGCAGCTGGTGGATGCATGCAGTCACGTGTCCACTCATCTTTCCTTTCTTCTCATTAGACAGAAATTGCACCAGGGCTCCATCGCACACCCAAAGATGTGTGGGCCTTCTCAGGTTCTTCTTGCAGATTATTGTGCAGGTGAACTGCCTCGGTTCAGTATCTTGCGGTGTGAGCCTCTGCTATGCTAAAACATGCTTATGCTTCATCCCCTGTTCTTGTGAGACCTGTACCTGCGTAGAATGTCTAATGACACTCCAAGTCCAATTTCCATTAGGAAATAATGTTCTTGATTTTGTTCCAGTCACTGCCCAGTAAGTTGAATAACATATGAAAGATAACCTCATCAAGGTAAATAATAGCTGAATTGAGTCTTTGTCTACACTCTCTGAGGTCAGATGAAGCTTAACTGTTTTGTCTGGAATATGTGTTGGGGGAACATTTGAAGGGGAAAGCGTTAAAAGTAATAATGTGAAATCTTAGAATAGACAATTATTTTATTCCATTTGTGAAGAAAATAAAGAAAAAGATGTTCCTAAGAAGCCGTGAGTGTAACTGAGAGCCTGGTTTAGTCATCTTACTGCCTGTTCCCAAAACGAAGTGAAGAACACACTACAGAACTATCAGAAGTAACTTCAGGCATACTGAAAATCTAGAGAATGACAGTTAGCTGTAACAATTACAGACCGAAGGTGAGTCCTATAGTTAAAAATTAATTCCAGCCTCTATTCTGTGGTATCTAATGATTTCCTCAAACTACTTTTTTTGAGGGGGGACACACACTGAAAATCCCTACATTTTGTCTGTATCGAAGGGTGGTTTCTCCTCTAGCCTTTGTGAGGAGTACTGTGTGAGACACCTGTATCTGGATTAGGCACCAGTTGAGGGAGAGTGGTGCTGACCACCCCCCATGCTTTGGCATTATGAGCATCAGGACTGCAGCATAGCTACTCCCTATGGAGTACTATAATATTTCTGGACAGACTGGAGAGCTGGACAAAGGCAAAACTAATGCAATTCAACAGGGATAAGTGTAGAGTCCTACAGCTGGGAACAACACCAAGTAGCAGTACAGGTTAGGGGTAGGCCCACTGGAAAGAAACTCCATGGAGAGGGATCTTGGCATCCTGATGGACAATAAATTATCCATGGAACAGCAATGTGCCCTTGTGGCCAATGGTGTCCTAGGGTGGATAAAGAAGAGTGTGGCCAGCAGATTGAGGGAGGTTCTTCTCCCCCTCTGCTCTGCACTGGTGAGACCACACCTGGAGTATTGTGTTCAGTTCTGGTCTCCTCAGTTCAAGAGAGACAGAGAAATACTAGAGAGAGTCCAGTCAAGAGCTGTGAGGATGATTAAGGGACTGGAACATCTCTCTTATGAGGAAATGCTGAGAGCCCTGGGGCTGTTTAGCCTGGAAAAGGGAAGACTGAGAGGAGATATTATTAATGTTTACAAATATCTGAAAGGTGGGTGTCAAGTAGAAGGGGCCAGTCTCTTCTCAGTGGTGCCCTGTGATAGGATGAGAGGTAATGGTAGCAAGGTGAAACACAGGAAGTTCCACCTCAACACCTCACTGTGAGAGTGACAGAGCCTGGAACAGGCTGCCCAGAGAGGTTGTGGAGTCTCCTTCTCTAGCGACTTTCAAGACCTGTCTGGATCTGTTCCTGTGTGGCCTGCCCTAGGTGTTCCTGCACTGGCAAAGGGAGTTGGACTTGATGATCTGCAGAGGTCCCTTCCAACCCCTTCCATTCTATGATTCTACTAGCAACTTGCCTCTCTTGGGTTTCTAGGTCCAGGTCAGTTCCTGCATCCAGTCCGATTTGACAGTCCTCACACTCCTCAGATTTAGGCTTGAGTTCATTCCTGTGTCTCTGCTCCCATTTGGCTGCTGTGCACTGAGGTAGGGGTGGGTGGACACTTAAGGGAGATGCAGCCTCTCCACAGCATGCTCTTTGCCTGTGGGCTTAATCTTTCCTGCAGCCTTCCCGGGCCTATTGCTGGTGCAGGTAAGACAGTCACAGTGGTGTTCATTCATTCTCTAGCCAAGCTGACTATAGAGCTTTTTAGGACCTGTTTTACTACTACTATTGTATCTGATGCACTTTTTTTTACTCTTTTTGTTCTTCAGTAGCAGCTTTTCCAGGCATGGTTTTCTATCGAAGCTAGGCAAGAGCAGTGAGACATATAAGCAGGTCTTTCATACTCCAGTAGAGGTCAGATACCTACCTACAGTAAAGGAGCTAATTCATTATAGTATGATAGATTATAACAGCTTATTTGGAGCCCTATTATATAAATCACTTAAATGTGTATTTACATAACATTCCTATTAATTACCACAAAGACTGTAATGACTGTGAGCTGTTCCAGTTTATCTTGTAAATATGTATTTAAGCAGTTCTGTAACAGGTAATATTTAATCAATAGACCATAACAGATCATTAATCATGCCAAACCTTTGTGCAAAAAGTAAATTTGTACTGGGGGAACATAATGGATCCTTTGGAGTAGCATTTAACATATTACACTACTTACATGAAAACTTTACAATGTCACTAATGATATATGTTAAAAGCCTTAGTGTGACCTCCTGTATGACAGGTCTGTGTACTGACACATGGAAACATATTTTTCTTAGAATCATAGCATCATTCTGGTTGGAAGAGACCTTTAATATCATCAAGTCCAATTGTTAACCCAGTACTGTTATGTCATCACTAAACTATGTAGCACATCTGCACATCTTTTAAATTCCTCCAAGGATGGTGACTCCACCACTTCCCTGGGCAGCCTGTTCCAGTGCTTTACAACCTTTTCAGGGAAGAATTTTTTTCTGAATATCCAATATAAACCTCCCCTGGTGCAACTTGAGGCCATTTTTTTTTGTCCTATTGCTTGTTACTTGGGAGAACAAACTTGACTGCCACCTCACTACAACCTCCTTTCAGTAGCTGTAGAGATCGATAATGTGTCTCCTGAGCCTCCTTTTCTGCAGGCTAAACAACCCCAGTTCTCTCAGCCAGACACTCCTTGTAAGACTTGTTCTCTAAACTGACCAGCCTTGTTGTCCTTCTTTGTACATGCTCCAGCACCTTAATCTCTTTCTTGTAGTGAGGGGCCCAAACTGAACATGGTATTTGAGGTGTGGCCTCACCAGTGCTGAGTACAGGGGCACAATCACTTCCCTAGTCCTCCTGGACACACTGTTTCTGATACAGGCCAGGATGCTGTTTGCCTTCTTGGCCACCTGGGCACACTGATGGCTCATATTCAGCCAATGAGCAGAGCCTTAAGGTCCTTTTCCACCCAGCAACTTTCCAGCAACTCTTCCCCAAGCCTGTAGCATTGCCTGGGGTTGTTGTGACCCAAGTGCAGGACCCGGCACTTGGCCTTGTTGAACCTCATACCATTGACCTCAGCCTGTCCAGGTCCCTCTGTAGAGCCTCCCTACCTTCAAGCAGATCAACACACATGCCTAACTTGGTGTCATCTGCAAAGTAGCTGAGGGTGTACTTGATCCCCTCCTCCAGATATTAAAGCGAACAGCCCCCAGTACTGAGACATGAGGAACACCACTTGTGGCCATTCCACCAACTGGATTTAACTCCATTCACCACCACTCTCTGGACCCGGCCTTCCAGCAAATTTTTTACCCATTGAAGCATTTGTGCATCCAAGCTACGAATAGCCAGTTTCTCCAGGAGAATGCTGTGAGAAACAGTGTAAAAAGCTTTACTGAAGTCCAGGTGAACAACATCCACAGCCTTTCCATCATCTACCAGGTGGGTCACCTTGTTATAGAAGACCAATTTAGTTATATTCTCTTTCATCCTCTTTTTCCTGTTAATGTATTTATAGAAACACTTATTATTGTCTTTTATGTCAGCAGCCAGATTAAGTTCTAGTTGGGCTTTGGCTTTTCTAATTTTCTCCATGCATGGTCCCATGGAATCTTTGTAGTCTTCCTGAATTGCCTGCCCCTTATTCTATAGGCCATAGACTTTCCTTTTCTTCCTGAGTTACAGCCAAAGCTCTCTGTTGAGCCAGGTGGTCTTCTTCCTAGCTGTTTCTTGAGGTAAAGAAACCAAGAAGTTGTTCAGCAGGGATTCTTTTGGTCACTTGAAAGGAGCCAAAAAGACAAGCTCCAAGGGTCTCTACCTGTCTTATTATTTCTAGAATGAAAAAGGTACTGGGAAAAAAGTCTGTGTAAAGTGTCTATATTCTTAACTGGTATCCATAGTTGTATCTGAGCATCACACAATAGTGTTTTACAGCATTAGTCATGGCAACATCTCTGGAAGGTAGAGAAACATTACCCTCATACTTACCTTAGAATTGGGGTGTGTGTGTGGGAGCAAGAGAGACGATGTAGAACACAGGACATATGCATGCAACAGGGAGGTCAAGATCTATCACATCCTGCATTGTGGCCTTTAAGCAGATGACCATTCTTAATTTACTTGAGTGTAGGCAGGTAATGCTGCTGTTTTTATGGAAACCCAAGATATTATCTCAGGTGAAATATGTCTATGTTCTGGAGCCAGTGTTTAAGTGGTAGTATTTTGGTGTTCTTCACTAAAGTCTTCAAAACACAGGTGCAGAAATTGAGATCATCAACAGGAACTTATTTTTTTTAAAAATACTTGATGCACAATGCAAATAAAAAGGAGAAAGGAAAAACCTAAAACACTTTAAAGAGCTCAAATACAAGTCCTGAGGGTTTTGTTTCCTTCATGCAGTACAGAAGACAAGCCATGTCATCAGGAAGTAGAGAACATGAGAAGGAAATCCTGCTTACTTTACCTGTGCCAGCAGCCCACCTGCTTTTAAACAGTCTGTTTTGGAGAGAGAGGTGAGCAAGATGTTTCTGCAGAACTGAATTATCAAGTATTGTAGCTGCATCCCTGAAAATCCACATGCATGCTTGCCAAACTGTCCTGGGAAGCTGGCTTCAAGCTATAGCTGAAGTCATAGCTAAAAATGAAGAGCCAAACTGTGGTCATGTGAGTCGGTCTGCTGGCATCATGCAGGACTATTGCATGGTTAAGGTAAGCAGGGTTGGTTCCCAGACTAGGAATGTAATTCTAGAAACTGTCCTACGTCACGAGCGTGCCATGCAGCTTGTGGCAAGCAGCAGTGCCTGATCAGAGAGGATTCATGCCTGGAATGGTAAGAAAGGCTTGCTCCAGGACTGTAATGTATTGGCAGAGCCTTATAGGAAGTCTGTGGCCCTGGCCAACTGCACTGATCTCTTGCTTTTATAAGGACTAAATTAACTTATTTTTTAAAAAAGCTTTTATTAATGGTTCTTTTGGAGCTTCTGCAATCTGTTGTCTAATGCAGGCTTTGATTACGTTTTAAAAAAAACCTCTGCAATAACAGTTCTCCTGTGTAATAACTAATCAATATATGTTAATCATTTGCCAAATATATTTCATACAGAGAAATGGTTATGAAGTTAGGCGACTGCCAAAAAAGAAAAAAAAAAAAAAGCTTCTTTAATTCCTTAGCCAGTAGGTATTTTTATCTGTAAAAGATAAACCAGTTTTGTATTTTTGCCAAATAGTAAAGAAATTTTATGGGCTGGCACGAATATTCAAGCCGAATGATTTTTTTTTTTTAAAGCTAAGTTATAAACCTGTAGAAAACCTCGTAGAAAACATGAGAGGCTAACTCATCCCTGAATATAGTAATGGAACTGAGTGCTCCTGTAATAAAGTAATCTATTAAAAGGTTATCTTTCATATAAGATTGCTTTCCCTAAGCGCCTGAACATATTAACAACATCTGAAATGCACTTGTAATTATACACACCTCAGAAAAGATTTAAAATTGCCTTCTTTGTCCACACTTATAAAAACATCTCAGTTGCTCTGTGATCTTATTTTACCTATGCACCTTGAAGCTTGTAAAAGCAAAATGGAAGAAGCAATCACCCATCGGAGAATTGCTCATAGGTGAACTTTGCCCATCTCTAGTGGCATTAATTTTGCTCCCTGTGAACTGCACTTGACACTCTTGTAAGGTCTAAAGAATTTTTCCCATCTCTGACTGGCCTACATGACTATTTGCTATTAATTTGCACTTTGAAGATGATGCACTGGGAAAAAAAGAAATAGTTCATTTAGTCTCTGATGAACAGCTTCCTGTTTAAATCCTGCACCTTTTTTGGAAAGACTGCTCTTTGCCCATTCGGTCAGTGCTAGTGAAATTATCAGCGTGACTGGGAATTGCAGGAGTGGGCACAGCAGCAAAGTGGAAGGCGTGCTGCTTTAACCACAACATCTTGAACTCTAGCCTCTTTTTGCCAGCTTGCCAACTATGCTAACAAACCTAAATACCCTACAACACCATTGCTGTCATTTTTCCCTACTGCAGAAATAAATTTTGTATAACATGGTAAGAAGCATTTATAACTTACTTCTGATGTAGTTTTTAGTTTCTGGACCAGATGCCAAGACCAGAAAAACACAATTTCTGAAAATGCAGTTCCATACAGCAGAAGCAGAATGGCTTGAACAATACTGAGATTTTTGGATAAAGGTAATAATAATACATTTAAAGTTAGAGATCTGATTTTGCTGTCCTACTCTGACAAAAATACATTTGATTTTAAGCCCTTGTTGAAATTCCATTTGAAAATTTTCAGCTGGCTAGCTTTAGGAAGGAACATTTTTGTCTGTCTCCAGTCTTACAGGGCTACTGGTTATTTGGTGAAGACCGTTTGAGCTAATGAAGCTCACTTGAATTCCCCTTAGGAGTTATTTCCTGAAAAAGGACTGTGGGATCAGTTATCAGCTGTTCTGCTGAATAAACCAAATACCCATGGAGCTTTTTAGCTTTTCCTTTGTGAAACCCATGGCTTTTAGAAAGGTCTGTGATAGTGCTGGTGATTTTTATTGTGATAATACTCCTAAATGCCCAGGCACAACAGAGAAGAGGTGCTAATATACACCACACGCTACCTTCAGAATTGCTACAGCAGGAGCATGGTGTCTCTGCCCTGAGCACTTCATGGTCTTGGGCTTTTCAAGACGGTTCGTTGTGGAGTTCTACTTGCTGGATTTTATTTCTAAAATTATCTTGTTTCCAAATGTTAATTTTCACAATGGAACATCAGTTATAAATGTGTATGTTATTAGGGCATTTCATCATATTTAAGAGGACTTCCTAGCATCTCCTTTGGCAGTTTTATTAAATGAAAGTATTCATTTCCTGCTTCGGAAGGGAGAAAGCCGTGCAGTTTGGTTCTAGCTATAGCAAACTGATGAAAAGCTTATATAGAACTTAATGGAAAAATCCTGCAGATTTAAAAGCAAAATGCCATCTCCACCACACAACCCTCTGGGATGATTCAAAGCCATATGAGAGGAGACTAGCATAATTTTACATCTCTGTATTTTAGGAGCAATTTCTTAAAAGCTGAATATTGTCTTTACTGTGAAACTTTTATCAGTGTTGAGTTAAAGAAACCCATTATAATACTTTTAAATTTAACACTTCCCAGATCAAGGCTAGAGGCAAATGTGATGGGAGGTAGAAGGAAGGGGGGAATCCGTTACAATCCTCTGTTGTATCACACACAAGGATCATCTTGTATGAAACATTTCCAGGGCAGAAAACATAGCTCCTGAGCTCTCTCTATGCCTGCAGATTTGGTGGAAGAAGTGCTTTTTCAACGTTAAGGGAGGGCAGTGGTGGATTCTTTGTCATTAGAGCTGTTTAGGTCAAGAATTGCTCTACTCAAGCTGCACCTGTATGGTGGGTGAAACTGGGTAAGATGGTCACAGTGGTCCTTTTTGACCTTAATGATACAACAAAATCCTGCAAAGCATTTGCCTAGAATACTGTCAGCAGGTATACTTTCACTTCTTAAGGCACTGTATAAATTGTATAAAATCATCTGCTGACTTACAAATGGTGAAAGTATCAGGCCCTTGTGTTAGGCCCTTCTACTGTGCTGACACAATGGAGGAATTAATTATAAAAAATAATTCTGGTAAGTAAGCTGAAAAGGAACTAGAAAGCTCCTAGTCTTTTAGACAGTTCAGGAAAGTCACTAATTGCTCTAAACTAACCTGACTGAAGTGCAGAGCAAGGGAGCTGATAACACAAAAATGTATTAGTTGCTTTTGTTGCAGTATAAAAGACTGGCAAAGGATTAGGGTTTTTTTCTGTTCAGCAAAGGAAGGGGCTGAGTTTCTCACACACTCCACATCTTCTCTTCTGCTATAGTTCAACAATCTCAAGATACTCACAATAATTTAGCAGTGTCAGCAGCGTAGTTTAAGAACACATGGAGCAACACAGCACTGCCCCACAGAAGAGCTTCCCAACGCTCTTTCAAGACTGCTGCTTACACTGTATGCTGAGAACATTTTTATGAGAACATTGAGGCAAACAAACACAGATGGCCGCAATTGCCCTTCCTCCCCTCCCCTTCCCCGGTGGCTAATCGGTAGTTTTATTAAATCATGTAATTATTGGGGTTATACTGTATTATCAGGTCAAGCAAGTTTTCTTCATGAAGCTTCACCTGGGAAGTACCACATGGTGATAGATGAGTTTTGTGTTACTTCACATTACTTGGGACCGACGCCAATCAAATCACCACCTGACGTGTACCAGGTAATCAGTCACACCCAGTCTATCTGAAGCTGTGCTTGCCCGGGCCAGTCTTCTTTGAAGACAGCTGGGAAGTGTGCCATATTGACCGCATTCCCTCAAAATGGCAAATAAAAGCATCTAGAAAAGTTCAGCCACGCTTTAAGTATGTGATGGTAATTCTGGTGCTTGCAGGGAAAAAAGACTGGAAGGCAGGAGAAGGCTTGGAGATGGAGCGGGTGAGTGCACAGTGAGGCCGCGGTCAGAGCGCAGCAGTTGGCTTTCAGCTGGGGCAGGGGAGGAATGTGGGACGGTTCCCACATCTCCCAGCTTCAGGAACCTCTTCCCTTCCAGCACTGTGTGCGTCGCGCTGCCTCCGAGGGCACAGTCGGATGTTTGCCTGAGAAACAGCTGTGGTGGTTTAACAAGTTAGTGCTTGATCAGCTATTTGTTTCCTGCTCCCCTCTGCTGAGGTGCAGTAACTGAACCCATGGGCTCTTCCAGGCTGTTGCAGTGTTGAAGGAAACAGGCTTTGCTTCAACTGTTTGCAGGTACAGTTGCCATGTCTGAGCCATGGGGGCAGTGATAAATAGTTAAGGGGCAGTGATTTTTTAAGCAGAGACAGCTGTCTCCCAAACGAACGTCTGAATGTGCCATAAAAGACACTCAACACCATTAAACACTGGGCTGTCAGCAATAATTACAGAATGTGTTCACACTGTTTAAAACGGCAAAAACTACAGAGGGGAAGAGAAGTGACATGAAAATTCAAATGTGAAGAAACTAAATAACTACACTTGGAAAAATAAAATGTTGCTTATGTAACTAGAGAGTGCTCTTCCAAAAAACCAAACAATTTAGGAGCAAATTTTGCCAGCGAGCCTTTCATGTAGAAAGTGGAAAGGATGAAGAGGAAAAACTGTATGGCCCTTTTACTGCTTGCCCCTTTCTGGAACTTAAAAGTAGGAAATCTCCACTGCAGTTTTGTAATGCTGATAGTTTAATGTATATAACATATTGGGAGTGTATAACCTCACCTGTGTGAGGTTCAGTGTATGTATGTAAAATTACAAGGTACATCTGTGCTGTGGAAGCCAAACTGTCTGAAGTCCATCATTGTATCTCATAGTCAATGAGGGAACAGCTTCAGCAGAAGACTCACACTTTAGGCATCATGTGGCTTTCTACCTATGGTTGTAACAAATACTGTCTCCAAGGGCTCCCAGTCAAAGAAACTGATGAAGAAATGTGTACTCTCAACTGTTTTGTGCTAAGTGCTTGCCTTTATTGCAAAGTCAGCTTTGAGTTTCTTGTCATTTTGCCCTGCCTGTGTGACTCTACATGAATGGGAAGGTCTGATTGTAAAACCATGGGCACTTGAAGTGGACACAGGATTGGGTGCAGTGCTGCAAATGTATTGTGTTTAGGTGATTAGTTTTAAAACTGCTTCTGGCTCTGCAAAGAGAGCATCCTTTTGATGCTCTACAGCATTCTAGTTCAATTAATAGTAAAAAACAAAAACACATTTCCAAAGGTATATGTAAAATATTATGGAAGGGCTAGTCATATCACTTGGTTTACTGGCTTAAGTAGAAGGATGCTTGCATCTCTGTCAGACCTCTGTGAAGCCATTTGGGACTACCTGTGATTGTGCTTCTTGCCCAG
This sequence comes from Megaceryle torquata, assembly GCA_024611175.1. Classification (NCBI taxonomy): domain Eukaryota; kingdom Metazoa; phylum Chordata; class Aves; order Coraciiformes; family Cerylidae; genus Megaceryle; species Megaceryle torquata. Next base: position 26,529 of record JANIJG010019646.1, read on the forward strand.
CACCCTGGTTTTAGCACCTCTGTCATGGACTGATGTGTTCCAATTGTTTTTTAACACATTTACATAAGCTTCAAGAACACAACAGTTATTCACTTTGGCCACACTATGCCAGGTACCAGCACCAGGCACCCACTCTCTCTGTATCAAACACACCTGGAGTAAAGCAGCCATGCATTGGCAGGACTGACAGTGCAAGCTGTTACAAATACTTCTGGAATTAATTCCTACATGGGTACCCGTCTATGCCTGCCAGTGCCCTGCAGCCCCCCATCTTCTCTTGCAAATAGTGTTTAGACTCTCTCAGAAGGACTCTTGGCTTCCACTGTGCACTGTGTTGTTTGGAGCAGGATGCTTTAACTGGGAAATAAAACTGAAGGCTTCACGCAAATTGCCTAGAAAGTGGTAAATCAGCTCATTAGCCCATTTACAAAATCAATATATCACACAGGGAGCTGAGCAAAACTTGGCAGCTCTGCCTATATCCCCTTTGCACCTGAGGGACTACAGACTGAAAAAAATAAAAGCCCCTTCATTCTGCCTGCAGCAGTATACAGTAGCCATGGACCTCCCCAGGATCTGCAGAGCAAGCCTTGCTTGGTAAGTTCATGAATTTTTGTGCATAGGGCGTCCAGCTGCAGGAAGACTTATCTTTAGTGGTACTGGAGCTTCATGTAGAAAAGTAATGGGTCTTCCTGAGCCTCTAGTGACACAGGTCCCAGAGCCCATGGTTACATAGGGTCAGTCCTCCTGGTAGCTCCAGGTACAAAAGAGAGGCAAGAGAGGTAAATCTGTTATTATTCTCAAGTATTTAATCTGCTTTCTCTTGTATTAACCATAGGGTTAAAAAGTACATCACAGAAGAACCTGTGTTTCACAAACATCATAACTTTTTTTGGTGCAGAATGGCTGATTGAAATGTGGAGCTGGAAAATGAAAACCCCTTTTTCACTGCTTGGTAGGCTCTTCTTGGTATTAGGCATTGACGTTAAAGGATATGGTTTTCCTGCTAACTTCAGCAAGAGGTAGGGCTGTTTAAACAGTTTTCCCTGGCATTGCTTTAGTTATATGCATTTCCATGTGCAGCAGGGTTAAAAGCCTCAGTGCCCTCCCTGACCTTGTGCTTCACCATGGTGTTTTAAAGCAGTGGTGGAGGGCAGTGAGGGGAAAAGAGGTAGGTACACAACGAGAAGCTGAAACCAAAAGACTAGCCTGTGCTGCACGCTCCCACTTCTCGGCAACTGTGAGTCACATGCATAAAACACATTTGCGTGCTGGTTGTGCGACTTGTCCCTAGAATGCTTCAAACTTTTTATAGCTGCTCCCACTTGCTGCAGTGTCACCTGCTGGTGAGATCAAAGTACTCAATAGCACGCTCCCCCGCGCCACTCTAAACAAAGTCACTGAAGCCCTTGAAAACTCCTACAGATGTTTCCTCTCTGAAGACAAAAGGATATTTTTCTCTCCTCCCTTCCTCCTTCACACCAAAGAACAAATCCTATGCCTCGCTGAGTTTGTACCACCTCGGATTAATTGGCACTAATGCAAATGTTCGTGGCTGTGTGGGGGATGTTGCTGAGAGCATAATGGTTGTCGTATTTGCTTGCATGTGGTTACTCCACTTCAGCTGTGTAATTCATTGCTTTATAAAGTGCTTTACAATGCACTACAGCATGGGAAGCTAATCATATGCTGTGGCAGACAATACAGCAGAGATTCAGAGTGTTACTGCAGGTCTCCTAGGGCCCGTGCCCTGAAGTCCTGAGTCCTTTTTCATCAAAGGTCCCCCTTGAGTGAGGGTCTATTTTGCCACCTGGAACAAACTTTTAGAACTGCCAGAATGTCTGGAGCTTTTCTGCTGGCTCCCCATGGGATTCCCTTTCATTCCTTTTTGGTCTAATTCCCCTTCCCTTCACTCCCACCCTGAGTTTCTCTCCTTCTTTTTAGGCGTCTTATTGGCAGAGTACTCCAGGCATAGCAGTATGAAGGATGTACAAGTTTTTCCATTCTAAGGGGGTTATTTTGAGTTGCTTATGTTTCTGGCTGCAATTTTAAGCATTTGATATCAAGCCCAGAAGCAATTTTTTAATTGGAAAGTGTAAGCTGAGATAGGTACAGTAACAAAAATTTCTTCAAAAATGACACTTTCAACTATGTAATTTTAAGTTCCCATGGATGTGGGGATGGATTGCTGTTCAGTTCTGAGGTAACTCTTGGCTCTTCTGGTGCAAATGATTGTTACTGGCTGGTGGTCACAGGGTGTTTTCTGTGGATGCAGACTCTGCTCTCTGTGTACCAAACTATGCTGGTAGCATGCTCTCATTTCTAGCTTGGGAAATCTCTCCCTTTAACCAATAAGGCACTAAGAAAGAAAGATGAGATTCTCTGCTAGTTATGATAGGAAAGCTGGTATGGAAGGAAAGACTGAATTTGCCTGAGTGGTTGCACAAGTTTTTGTCTTGGTCTAGTGTGCTGGTCTGCAGAAGCTGAACCGTGTAGAAGTCCATAATTTAATTTATTTTCTAAAAATGAACGAAATTCTATTAAAAACTCTACATGACAGGACTATCAAATTGCAAACACTCAAAGGCTAAGGAAATGACACAATTGAGCCTGCCTATCCAGCCTTAATTCTGTTTCCTCGCTTGTATAGTTACAATAAAGTTTAATTAGATTGAGCGCATATTATTTTGGGGAGGTGTTGGAGCTGGGCTCCTGCCTCATTCATTTTGCATGCTAATGCAGTGCAAGGCAGTTTTTCATAAGACTGAAGACCAGAGTACCTTACTTACTGCAGGGGCTGTATGATGTGTCATAAATAAGATTGGTGTTTGTAGCAGGCAGGAGCTCTGTGGCACACTGTGAATGTAGAATGATAATGAAGAGTTCGCATGGGGACAGGGTAACCACTTACTCCTTCACCCCACCAGCCACTGACTGCTATTCCAGTCCTTCCAGTCCACAGTTGAGGAATACTAAGCTGATACTACCATACCGGTTACCTCCCTAGCACACATATCCCCTTGCTCCAATTGCCTGGGAACCATTCAGCAAAAGATGTCAGGGTGTTATGTGTCCTAATTCCTGAAGGACTTGCTGACCCTCTTAAGTGCCCGTGGTAAATTACTGCTGTGGGAATGACAACTGCTCCACATCTCACTGGGTCCCTTCTCTTTAATAATTATCATCTTGTTGTGTCGTTCTTCTTAGCTAGAGAAGTTTCTTCAAAAATAAACACACTAAAGATGTGTTCCCTTTTCATTCTCAGGCAGTGGTAAACATGAAATTGAGTTTCATGCAGTGGAGTTAATTCATATTCAGGCAGTCATTACTGTTCCCAGCAGATGAAAGATTTATGGCCATTTATTTAAGAGGTCACCTATCAGTCTTCCCTGTTTGCAGTTAAGGCTGGAAATTGCTCCTCTGATAAAGATTGTGTATTTCACCCCAAATGTTTTTTCTGTTTATTTCTGATTGGTTTTAAGTGATGGAGTGAGTTTTACTTTTAGCTACAAATGCTACTTTTTGAAATTGGAGCAAATGACAGTAGAACTTAAGCATAATAACAGAAGGCATCTCAGCTCCTGTAATTTCACTTGCCTCCTTACCATGTTCTTCTGCAGCCGTAGCAAAATGCTGAATAGCTTTAGTATTTCATCTTCTGAAAGATAGAAAATATAGCCAAGGACGCTGAGCTACACTGAAATGAGAGAGAGCTCCCAGAGCACTGAGAAATGTTCCAGTTCTTTTAGGTTCAGACAGCCCTTTTCTGTTTGTTGCTTCAACTTATGTAAATTTCCAGAGTTCAAGTAGATTTAATATTTATCATCCAAGACAGGAAGGGTCATCCCTCATTTCTTCTACATTCCTTCTGCTGGAAAAGTGTAGCTTTGGTAAAATGTCAGTGTTTGTGATTAAAATGCATTTAGCAAGAAGATTTGCAAATTGTTATTTTGCTGCCCCTCCCCCCATTTTTTCTCTCACAAATAGTGAGATCTAAGGAGTAAAGTAAGATGACTACTGTTGCTACATAACAAGGCTTAAAGTCTGTTTCCTTTTTTAAAGATCTTAAGGTTCTTGAGAGTCTTTGGACATATTGTTGAGTAAGGTACATCACATTAACAATGGTCATCCACAAGTGTTCAACAGGATTCCTCCATGAGATCCCCTTTCTAAGATGAGATCAACAGATGAAGTAGCAAAATTATTTACTCGATCATATTTATTATTTGGAGACATCATAGTTTGCACTGAAAAAATGTGTATGCCCTGTTGTGCCAAACACTGAGCACCATGAACTCCTATAATGTCTCCTCATTTCAACAATAAATAAGAACATTTAGCGATTTGTACAACTATTTGTGATATAGGTATAAGAACTATATTAAAACCATGCCCTTGATTTGCTTCCAAAAGACCAAGTCTTGGACTGGTCTGGAACATGGTGAATTGTCATATCAGCATTTTCTAGTAACATCATCCATTCCTACAGAATAGAGGCTTTAATTAGAGTATTACTCTATTTGGCTACAGAGATTAGATTTTTTACAAAGCAGGTTCAGCACCGCTCCACTGCTCCAAGTTGTGAATAGCAAGTTCTATGCTATTGCACTTTTCTGGCCTCCTCTTTTCAGGATTACCAGGCACTTGACTTTCTGTTGCTCTCTGCCTCAGGTTTCTGAATATGTGGGGAGTTCTGGACATCCGTGCATATATCCATAGCTTTTTAATGTCATCCTTCAGCTGCTTTCACATCATTTTGTTGTTCAGGCTTTTTTCTGCTGTTCATTCCTAGTAGACCTGGCTTCACAGAGGCACCATTTCCTAAGCACCTTTCCTGGTTTTTGCTCTCTTGCAGGTTAGTCCTCAACTTAGAAGTCCTCCAGGGCTCACTTACTCACTCTGGGATGAAGCAGAAGTTCATTAATGCAGTTTTCACCTTGTATTAGCCTCTATTTCCTTCTCTCATGGGTAATGCTCATGTAATCAAGACTTCATTTTTTTTTTTTAATTGCAGAATGGCAGGTGTGTTTACCCTGTGGCATACATTTTACTGGTCTTGGTACAGTTTCACTGTTACCAAAAACCTTATGTAGAGAAGGCTTAGCTGTTATCATTTCAGTTATCACTACAAAATCTCATGTACGATATATACCACTGACTTACTTTGTAGTGTTCCCTGAATCTTGCTCCTTTGACATATGACACATAACTTATAGCCTGCTCCTCATGCTGGACCTTGCACACAGCTACTAGAGGATGAAAGGTTCTTCAAGTCAGACCATTTGGCATGGACTGAGGGTCACTACATGAGAGGATTTGATAGTAAACAGAGGGTGAATGAGACTGATCTTGCAGGCTGAAAGCCATGCTAGATGTTTTACCAGGTATGGTCAAGTACTATGGTGGGTGAGTTAGGTGACTTGATACATGAGAAGACTCGGGGAGTGTTATGCATTGGGAGAGAAGAAAGCTGAGATACCTGCCCTGGCCAAATTCATCATATATCATCATGATGCTTCGTGACAGTTGGCAGTGGGAAGGAAAATTTCACATTTCTTCTTCCCATTCAGCTCCTTAAACCAACATATTAGGGCCTTATAACAAATGAAGTATTCAAAAATTCATCAGCTCCCCCACTAACAGTGCTTTTTGTTTTCTTAAGCTTTCTGTATTTTCATGTTGCTTGAACGCTTCAGCTGCTCTCATCTACTTCATGTCCAGTTTGGAGACCCTCTCTGGTTCTCCTGCAGTAGGCTGCTGTGTTTGCATTTCCAGGGCCGTGGAGGAAATGATTACCTTAAAAACCAAACAAAACAGATGTTTTCTTCTGATAGGCATCATACTGTAAGAAAACACCAGAGCGTGCAAAGAAATGAATATAAATGTACGTGTGCATTTGTCCCACTCTGATCAGTTACAGCTTGCTGAGGGAAGGCTGTGCGTGAGGGAGAACTGACTGAGCTTGGTGCCACAGCTGGGCTAACAAACTGGTGCCTGCAGGGGCAGCACAAGGGAATGAATTAAAATCAATTGCAGACAAAATCTTATACTTCCTCTTTAACTCGCTGCAGCTGGGGAAGGGAGCCAGGGAGTGGAGTGAGGAGATGCACACACGCACAACTGCAGGGTGCAGGGAACCAGGTTTGGGAAGGGGAAGCTTTAGTTAAAGGCTCAGGAAAATGGCAAAAGGTTATAGGTTTTATTCCTGGTCAGTCAGATATTGAGGATACTGCTGTCATGATCAGTGGGGAAGACCAAAGTCTTATGTCTCTTTCTGAGAGCTCTTTGGAGAACATGGAGGAGATGCAGAGGCAGAGCATGATGGCTAATATGAGGAGGTGGCACTGGTGTAGGAGAGGGGCTGGGAAAGACATGATGCTTTGGAGCAGCTGAACAGTATGAACTGGCTGCTCCAGTGCAAGGAGATAGAGGGAAGGATTGTCAACAGTTTTTGTATGTGGTTTACTTAAAAGCTGGGATGTGCTCTCCTTTTTGTTATCAGTACAAGTGGTCTAAAGTGCTGCTTTCTTAAGACTGCACTCTTTTGACCTGTAAGAAGAGGAAGAATAAAACCACTCATATGATGGCTTTGAGATGCAATGGATCCATCCATGCAACAACTAAAAAAGGAGCAAATAATTTATGAAGAGTATGCGATGTATGTTTGCAGAATGGCAGTTTTCCTTTCTCCCCTTTCCTCCACATTTTCGCCTTAAAGTCTTGTATGTGACCATTATGAATTCTGTCAAATAAATGGTAACCCTTTGCTTATTACTTGCTAGGGAATGCAGTCATTAAATCTGAACAGCTATTAGGTGCATGCTGTTTTTGTGGAAGCGAATGTAAAATGTTACTGTGACTGCAAATTAACTTGGATCACCAAACACTTAACAAGTTTCCATGTTGAACTTCAGTGTTCTCCAGAGCCCCATGGTTTATCCTCTAAACAATATGCGCAGGGCTGGGGAGACAGTGGAAGTTTGCACAGCTCATGTAGTGGTTAAAAAAACCCCAACCCCCAAAGTACGGTCTGAGTTTAAGTCACTCATTGGATGGTGTGTGTGAGCATAGGTACTAAAAGTCCTTCAGGTTAGATGTTATGCATATCTGACCCGAGGAGTTAGCCAAAGTTCACGATGCTGCTGCTTTTTTTGTTAGGAGGAGAGATGGATGAGGCAATCAGGTGGTCTTGATGAAATCTTGTATTATGACAAAGAATGGATGAGTAACTGCTCTCTTGAACCCATGGGGGATCAGACAGGAGATAATCTCTTTACACAGAGGGTCAGGTCTCTCCATCCCAGCCTCTGCTCATCCAGATGCTGCTTCTTTCCTCTTTTGTCAGAATAGTGATGGGGTCTTTTTTTGTCTTCCCCCTCAGCTTTTCTGGTCTTGCTGTTTCTGTCATGCACAATCTCTCACAGAATAAGTGCCCATGAAACCTCTCTGTCCACATGAATCTTTGTTTTGGGAGATGTAGTTATGTTTGGGTGGAGAGCATTATTGTTTCAAACATCTGGCTTCATAAAGAACCTTAATGGCTTCTTTGAATTTATTCTGAATGAAAGGACAAAGTGTTACGCCCACCATCTTCCACTAGGTTTTACCCAGCACATAGCAATAAAATGAATGGAAGCAGCATAACCTGTCAGGCTGCTTATTAAAGATGACAGGAGAGGGCTATTAAACCCCTCTCCTCGGAGGGGGACATGTAATGACTGACCTATACAGCAACTTGTGTTGCTGTGTTGGAAAAGCAAAGTTCAGGAACTGTCTTACAGAAAGGGGTAGACTGCATAGATGGTGGAACAGAGAGACACTTCTCTCAAGGCAAAGGCAAGGATTGCCATGAAAGGGCTCTGTTGCTGTGACCTTGACTGCACTTCTCCATAGCAGCAGGCTGTGGGTGCAGGGTTCTGAGGAAGCGGCCAGCACCATTCCTCCAGATCCATGGAGGTTTCAGACAAGATCATAGCTCACGGCAGCTTGACTTCTCCCTCTGTACCATGGGGTAATGTGTAAATCAAATCTCTTTACCCTGAGAGGCGTGGTGACTTTGTGTGGTGTGAATCAATACATGTCCTGTAAGAGCAACTTGGAAATACGTATCTCTTTAATGTGTGTACAGGTGGGCAATTATATCATGTAAATGCTAATTTACATGTAGTTGAGACACGACTGACTAGTTAGTTCATCCCCCAATACCAGGAGAGAGTCCTGGACAGAAAGTACTTGAGATGTTAAACAGATATAACAATTAGCCTTAGCTGGTGATGCATGTAAGAGTGACGCCATTACTGCTTTGGTGGTGATGGGAGAACAGTGGTGCTTCTGAAGGTTTGTGATGGAATGCTAACAGGATGTTGAGTGTCAAGGACCTTGCACCTCAGCTATGGGAGCCCTTTTACTGGATGGAAATAAAAGAATAGGAAACATAGGAAAGCTGCTGTGAGGACGGCTGACTAAACTGAGATAAAAGATGATCAGTTCATGGGCAGCCATAGCCCTGCTTCTTATTTCCCTGTGGTAAGGCTGCGATGTGATCCCCTGCAGAGCTTTAATTTCTGGTTGTTTGTATGGAGGATCTTAGTGGTTTCTGGCAAGTTGTTCCTTCCAAAGTGAGACTGAGCCAGTGGAAGAGAGCTGCTCAGCAGCATGCTATAGAAATGCATTATACATGACATTGTACAGCAGGGTTCCTGATGAGAACCAAACAGAAGTAGTGGCACTCCATTAATAGGAAAAATGGGTAACAATATAGTTTTATAGGCCCTGTCAGCCCTGGGTCTTACATTATATTGTTAAGAGAGGCATTAGGTAAAATTAGATAATATGATGCAAGGATTATGGCCATTTTGCAAACAAAAGGTGCACTGAAGAGTTAAGGCAGTGTTTGCAAAGGCCTTTCTCTGTGCTCAGTTTACTGTGTTCTTTAATCTTAATGGTTTATTTAGAGAGGACCAGAGTGTGATCTTCTGCACGTGTGAAAGTAGAATATTGTCCAGGCTATTTACTAAGCACATCAGCAACATGGGACAATATGGGATTTGTCACTGACATTGTGTGCCTAGCCCTCATGTTCTTAAGAAGTCAAAATTTGCTCTTATACAGCTACTGTTGAAGGCACAGGAGACATGAATTGACCAGTATCGAAAAAACAGGCCGAAGTCACAATAAGCTTAGTACCCAGTTGTGGCAACTGCATTTGAGGGGTGCAGGGAAGTTGGGGGTGGGAGTAGGGAGACATAGGGAGGAGGAAAAGGGAATGCACAGAATTACTTTCTAGTGGTAGAAGAATAAACTGCTTAAGTTAATAAAGTTGAGGCTGAGGAGAACTATTTGGG